>PVIU01004899.1:0-95000 GCA_004026605.1 Ondatra zibethicus | reverse complement strand
TACAGCATGTTTTATATAAAGAGGTAAAAAGATGTAACCTTATGAAAATTGATTTTTTTTACATGTTTAAAAATGTCTCTCGCTGTATTTATCTAGGCATTTTCTATCTGTGAGGAGAGGGAGCCACCACAGTTTGATAACTTCGCCATGTTTGGTTCAAAGTAAATAGAATTACTGTCGTTTGAGTCAATGAGTTTTTTTTTTCTTTTTACTGTTAAAAATAATCAAGACCAGATAGAAGGCTTGAGGGGTTTTCGGCTTCTAGCACCCTGTCATGGTCTGTGACAGTTCCCAACACATAGTAGGTACTTTATTAGATTATCTGGCAAATGACTTAGAGAAAGCAATGGAGAAGCATGCAACTTTGGCCCCAGGCAAGACCAAAAGCCTCAGGACCTGAGGACATGGTGACATAGGACTACTTGGTCTGTGTGCCATCAGCTCAGAAGCCCATTGTTACCTGAGTTTCTCGGGATAGGTCTACAGAAGAACCTCAGAGAGGTAGAAAGAACCACCACCTGCAGCTCAGTGCACAAGATGGTGTAAGACATGCCAGGAGATGCATGTTGCTGCAACACAATACCTAGTAAAGACAACTTAAGGCTTTATTTTGGCTCAGATGTCAAGGTGACACTGACCCCTTGGAGAAATGTGGCACCAAAAGCATGAGGGCATCTGGTTGCAGAGCAAGAGTAGGAATTGGGGACCAGCTACAAAGCCCCAGGCAACACGTGGCCTCCAGCAAACTTCTACCTACAGGTTCTACAACCTTGGCAAATTAAAGCCTATTGTATAAATTATCCCTTGTAACTGGTTTTTCTCTTACATTGTACATTGCGTTTTTAAGATACCTACTTCTTGTACACTATAAAGATTTGTCACTCCTATTGGTTTAACAAAACGCTGATTGGCTAGTAGCCAGAAAGGAAGTATAGGTGGGATAACCAGACTAGGAGAATTTTGGGAAGAGGAAAGACATAGATGCAGTTGCCAGCCAGATGCAGAAGAAGCGAGATGAGAATGCCTTACTGAGAAAAGGTACAAAGTCACATGGCTAAACATAGATAATAATTACAGGTTAATTTAAGTGGTAAGAGCCAGTTATTAATGAACCTGAGAAATAGGCCAAACAGTTTCCTATTAATATAAGCCTCTGTGTGTTTATTTGGGACTGAACGGCCGCAGGTCTGGGGTGACAGAAACTTCCAGCTACAGATATTTCTGTGTTGATTCAGGCAGTAAGAATTCATTCACTTTTACTACTGTCTAGCATTTTACTACAAAGATATGCCACCACCATTTCCCTGTAAAAACTGTAAAAGGCCTTGAGGAGTTTTGAGTGTCTTACCATTGTGAATAACTTTGCTAGAACATTCTTGATCTTCTAGTCCATTGACCACATTGGCTGTAGTTTCCCATTTCAGTAGCCAACACCAAGACATCTTTCCAAAATGGCTAGACCTAGTGATGATCCCACCTGCACAACGTGAGATGCCTGGCTCTTCACATCCTCGTCCACACTTGTTACTGCTAGACTATTTAATATGTTCACATTCTGGTACCTGTGGAAAAGTTTCTTATTGCCGTTAGCATTGCTTGACCTTCAGATTGATGAGTTTGGACGTGTTTTATAACAGTAGGATACACTTCAGGATACCTAGAATTCAAAGAGAGGCACCCATTCTATCTATATAGCTCAAGGGCAGATGAGGACTGATACCAGAGGGGTTGTTAATGAATAACTTGCATTCAAACAAAGCATGTGAAAAAACGAGATGCAGACAATGAGTGAGCAAGGGGTGGGGTATGCGTGTAGAGGCCAGAGGTCTCCATCAGCCATCTTCCTCAATTGTCCTCTGCCTATTTTTGAGACAGGGTTTCTTGCAGAATCTGAAGCTCATCAATTCATTGGACTGGCAGGCCATGAAGCCCCAGGGATTCTTCTGTCTCTGCCTCCCTCGAACTGGGATCACAAGTGTTTACCACCAGACCTGGCTTTTTAGGTGAGTGCTGAGAATCCAAACTCAGGGCCTCACACTTGCACCAAATCATCATACCATCCGCACCATCTCCCCAGCCCTATGTCGTCACATTTCTATATAGCTGACCAGGTTCACAAACTCCTCCTAACCACTCATGTGCTCCATCCTTACCCTAAGCCTCCACTAATGACATCCCATGGACCACAGCCAACAAAGCACTATTTTTTTTTATTCTTCTACCTACCTACTCAATTGTTTTAGAGTTTTAATCACGCCAGTCAGTGGTTCTTCAAAATGGAAACTATCCCTGACCGTATATGAAATTCAAAGGTGTAGAGTGGAGAGCCTTGAGGGACAAGAGGAACAGATGGGTATTTAAGACCTAGAAGGATGATCAACTAGTGGCGGGGGCTTGTGGACAAGGTTCCATCACACTCTGGGCATGGTTTATCACCGGCTCCAGAAGGGACGCTTTGGTCAAGATGGAAAAGACCAGAGGTTCAGGATGAGACAGAGGACCTTTGTAAATGAAAACTTTGTAAATGTAAATGTTCACTAATGATATTAGTATGGTTATTTCAGGAAGTGCTCATTTTACTGCTCACTGAGAGTTTAATAAAAATGTTATGTCTCCTCCATAGAACTGTGATTAATCAGCCCGGTATTGAGAACGTGCAGCGATTCTTTCTCAACAAAGCAATTTTCAAAATTTGAAAAGGTGTAAATTTAATGCAAATTGCTTCATAATCATATATGTACAAAACGGAGCTGACAAGTCTGCAGTTAGGAGAGGGAGCATTAACGTTTCACATTGCCTTCCCTCCCTCCATTCCCAGCTGCTCCTCGAAAGGCATGGTATAAATTAGAAGATACAGCCAATAGAAAAGCAGATGGGGGAAAGGTGACAAAAAGAAGGTAATTCTTTCGATAAACTCAACAGTGGCTGTCTTGGCTGGGAAGGCAAAGTAAACAGAAAGTTTCAGAATTGAGAAATGTGGCTTTAATGCAAAGACAATGGATCGACTTGTTCTAACCGAACAAGAGAGAGACTGATAAGGGGGAAGAAGGCAGTGCTCAGGTTTCTCATCTGTGTGGAATTTAGCCTTACATATGTATAATCGCATATACATATCACACATACAAACAGATTCCCATGGAAGCAGTAGGTGAACTGTTTGGGGGAGGGACACCGGTAGGATGGAGGAGGTACGAGGGCGGGTAATGGGGGAAACAAAGACAATGCCATAATAATATCCATTATTTGTAGCCCAAAAGGTTTATTACTTGGCTGTCATTGTGGTGCTCCCCTATAGCGTCAGCATTCTGGCAATAAAGGCAGAAATCAGAAATTCAAGGCTAGTATCTATACAGTGAGTTTGAAGCTATCATTGGTTACATGAGACCCTGCTTCAAAACAACAACTCTTTCTATCTATCTATCTATCTATCTATCTATCTATCTATCTATCTATCTATCTATCTATCTATCTATGCATTTTCTGCATCTGACTTTTTGGGTGGGAACAACATTTTTTCTAAAGAAAGTCATATTTTTGCTCATGTGGCTCCCTTTCCAATAGTCCACAGATCTGTTGGTATTTCAGACAATGGTTTTGCAATCGTGGACATTCCATGACTCCTCAGCACACCAGGGATTTGCTCCACCCTCCTGGACTGGGCCTGCCTTGACACCAGGTGCATCCCATCTCACAACTCGAGTGTCTGCTACAAGCCAGAGCGGTGAGCCAAGCACAGTTACTCATCTTTTTACAGTGCTAGTGGGAGGTGAAAATAAGACTTCATGTATAAACATTGCAGTGTTAAAGAGTGGTGATGGTTTCTACTGACAGTCTTTAAGGCTTATATGAATCAAGTGGAAAACCAACCAAAGAAACAATTAGCAGGCAGTGGTATTACCATTCTGCTATTTGAGAGACTGGAATCTGGGGCTAGGAAGACAGTGCAGTTAGTAATGAGCTTTCTGTGCAAACACAAAGCCCTGAGTTCAAGACTTAGAACCCTGGTAACATACCTGGCATGATGGTATGCCTGTGATTCAGCGCTGGGAGGCAGAGGCAGGAGGATCCCTGGGATTAGCAGGCCAGTCAGCCTTAAAGAATAGACAAGGCCCAGGGCCCAGAGAAAGATTCTGTTTTAAGGAGAAAAAAGAAAATCAAGGTACATGGCTCACATGCAATGACACCTGAAGTTGTCTCTGGCCTCCATACAAGCACATACATGTGAATACACGTATATCTATACACACAACTGTACACATAAGAAGAAAAGTTATAATTGTCTTGGTTTTTCATTTTTAAACCTGTAATAGAAGGCATTTGTCGTAGTTTCATCTCTGCAGCTGTGATAAAATACCAGCGCAAATGACAACGTATGGGAGAAACGTCTTATCCCAGCTCACAGTCCCAGCTTACAGTCCATTGTAACAGGGGAGTCACAGAGAGAAATGCACGCATGTGTGCCTGCTCGCTTGCACTCAGCTCAATTTCTCCACTCTTAATACAATTAAGGACCCTCTGCCTAGGGAATGGGGCTGCCCACAGTAGACTTTGTCTTCACACATCAGCTAACTTAATTAAGATAGTCCCCCACAGACGTGCCCACAAACCAACTCAATGCGGATAATCCCTCAGTGAGACTCTCTTCCCAGGTGACTCTAGTTTGTGTCACGTTGATAATTAAAACTATCCATCACATGGTCCCACACCCATGAGATATGGGCGGCACAAATTGAACTCAGTGAGTTATAAAAAAAAAGGAAAAAGAAAAAGAGGACATGAACTGGGGGACTGCAGGGAACTGGGAGAAGGGTGAGGGAGATGGTGGGAGGCAGCTTGGAAGCACTCAGAACGGAACAGGCCCCTCCCCCTGGCAGTAGAAGAGGACAAGGGGGAGATGTGAACTGCAGTCAGGCTCCTCACCCACACGGGTCTCGAGGATAATCAGCAGCTCACTCGGAGCCTCGGTGTCATCTCTTTCACAGGATCATGAGGTTATGTATGGCTTCAGTCGAGAGCCTGGGCCAAGGGAAGCCCAAGTGTGCATTTCCGCAGTGACACCTCCGCTAGGCGCTCCCATCCTGCTGCTCCTCCGGGTTCCCTCTCCCTGCTATGGAGACAAAACCCCTTCCACTCAACTCCCCAACGTCCCCCCCCCTGCAGGGAAACTGCCTCCTCTGATGGATAAATAAGATAACGGGCAGGGAGCAATCAGCTCCTTCCTGGTCCAGCTGCTGCCCAGTCACTGTTCATCTCCACCTTTCTGACAGGAACACGAGGAGGAAGACGTCAAGTCTACTTTGATGCCACAATACTCAGCCCTTTATCATCTGTTCCATTGGTGATCGTGTCCTGGGAGTTGCAGGAGAGGAAGGCTGCGAAGCCCAGCCAGGCAGAGTGCTCCTCTCTCCTACCTCAGAGCACTATTCTGCCCCCCCAACCCTCACCCTCTCCCACAAATCTATAAAACGCAAGAGTTCTGGTACCTAAGGTTTCCTTTGACACTTGAAATGGTCTAATATTTTTTGGATGGCGAGATGGCTCCACAGGTAAGGCGCTTGCTTCATGTGCGTAAGGACGGGAAGAGCAGATCCTCAGCACCAGCATCAATGCCAGATGTGGCAGCAGGCAGCTGCAGTCTCAGCACAGGGCAGGGGCCGGAGATGAAGACAGGAAGACCCCGGAGCTCCTGGACCAGTCAGTCTAGGTCAGTGAGCTCCAGTGCTCAGTATGAGACCCCCCCTCAAAAACCAAGGAGGACAGCAATAGAGGAATCCAACTGATGTCAACATGCCTGGCAGCTTCATAGGGTATTGCAAGGGGTCCAGTTCATAACTGTGCCCTTACCAACTTTTACTGCGCAAGAAACTACCCCAAAATGTAACACCACAACGGCCAGTGTTTAGCCTCTGATCCCACCAGGACTGCGATGAGAGCTGAGCGGGTTCCAGGCAGGCAATTCTTTCAGGGCCTAGCTGTTGCTGGTCACTCGGCACAGCAGAGGCTTCAGGCAGGTTCCAAGCAGAGCATGTGCGAATGTACCAGCATAGAAGCAGCTATTTCCCGTCTTCTGGTTTTTTTTTTGGGGGGGGGGTAGGAAGTGGGACAGAAACAATGTCTTGCAACGTAGGTAGCAAAAAGTTCATGGGAATTAAGAGTTCAGGTTGACCCTGAACTTTTAATTCTCCGGAGGGCAGGAGGGCAGGAATGTCAGGGGTGTGCCACCAGCACCTCAGAGCACCCGTCTACCTTCCCCCTGCCTCGCACTTGTGCGCAGTTAGTCAGGGCCAGTGCCGTGAGGGCCGAAGGCTCAAGTGCTATTTAGGAAAAGACATTAAGTACACAGTGAGAGGGTATTCCTACGAGGAAGGGGGATGAGAACTAGTGGCCATCTTTTAGTTGGTCTCTAGTGTTAACTACAGGCGCTCATGTACCTAATATTTGTGAACCAGGACGAAACCGAGCCGATTCTTAATACAAGGGACACTAACAAATTTGATCAGTGATCAGTTCTCTCAGATAGCTTAGTATGGCTTACGCATTCTAAAGGCATGTGGGCAGGTGAGAGCCGTTTGGTTTTAGAGTCTGCCCTGATGTTCTCTTTCAATAGGAAGAAGCCTGTGTGCACACGTGTGCAGCCTGAATACTGAGCACCTTTCTTATGAACCCATACTGTTCAGCTTAGGTCTTTCAGGCTTGTCAATTGTGTTCCCCAACAACCTCATGCCTCCCTGAGACGGCAAGCACTTCCATGGTACTCAGAGCATTAAAAGGAAATAAGTAAATAAGCAAAAGGGGGAGCTGCAGAAGGGCAGCGTTATCCCGCACAGAGAAACAGACCAAGGGGGGGGGCATTGTCAAAGGGATTTTTGCAAATGACATTTTCAGCAATATAAATTATGATTTATTTTCCCATGTAATCATCTTGATTGCAGACATCCTTTTGGAGAAATCACACCACTCTTGGCTAGCTTTTTAAAGCCCCAGAAGACAACTTTCAAACCTGATTAGTATGTATGATGGGAAATCAGATACATTATATTTAGCTTGAAGTGTGGAGAGCAGAGGGTGCAAAGAAAGATAGAGGGAGGCATGGGGGTGGGGGTGGAGAACATCTGTAATCCTTCTCTGAGGGATCTGGCAGCACGTGGCAGGGTGTTACTGAGAGTATGTGGTTGTCTTCCTGTAATTAGCCAACTGTGGCTCCTTGTCCTGGGACTCTCATGTTGTGAGGTTTTAAGTTGGATGTCTTGGAACCTAGACTAGGGTCCCGCTCTTGTGTTAGGATGCTGAAGAGTCAGCTTCCATCCACATGGTCCTCCCTGAGCTCGAAGCTCATGCCTTTCACCCACTGAAAGGTGAGCTGGCAGATGGCCTAAAAGGGATGCAGGGATTCACTAGGTCTAGGCATCTCTTAAAAAGCTATGCATGGTGTCAAATCTCTATGGCAGGAGTGCACGACACACCTCTCATGAGCCGCCTGCTGGGGGCAGGGAGAACGCCTGGGCCGACCTTCTCACATGGCAACAAGACATTGTTATCTGTGAAGATTAACCGTGCCATCAGTTTGCAAAGCAAACTGCAAAACCATCACAAGTGTCAAGTATGTTTAGGGCTTTGTGTGGGGCTGCATTCATTGCTCTCTTGGCCATACGCAGCCCTGGGTCCCATGGGCTGGACACAACCTGGCTGGAGGAGTTTCCAAGCTCAGACTCTCAAGCAGTTTAGATGCCTCATGCACCCTTCTGGGCCTGGTCGGCCCTGCATGAGAACACCTCCGTTCCTGGGTGTGAAAGGACTAGCGTGTGACGAGCGTGCCAGTTCTCATAGCAGATGTGTGAATTGACTAGTGTGTGACGAGTGTGCCAGTTCTCATAGCAGGTGGTGTGAATTGACTAGCGTGTGACGAGCGTGCCAGTTCTCATAGCAGGTGGTGTGAACTGACTAGTGTGTGACGGGTATGCCAGTTCTCACAGCAATGTCACGTGTCCGTACTGGGAGGTAAAGCACCACTATGTGCAGTTTTGAGATGAAGCCATATCTCAGAGAGTATTGTGCCAAGGACGGGAGGGTAGAAGTCACACCCCAAGTCTCTCTGGCCCTTAGCCCTTTTTCTGTCTCACACTGTTGTGTGCATAACAAAAGAAAGCCGGGAAGGCATCTGTGGAATGCCTAGCTTTTCCACAGCAGAGCTGACGAGTGACAATATTATCGTTTCAAATGGGGACACTGAGGTACAGAGAGGACAGTGAGCAGAATCTAGTCATAAAACATGCTAACTGTTTTCATTCCAGCTGTGTCTCTAACTGAAGCTCATGGCCATACGATCACCTTTCTCTGTGTCCTTCTCGAGCCTTTTCAGGTAGGACCGTATGTTTGGCTCACAACAGAAGGTCTGCCCACTATCAGGCCTCTGATTCCAATTATGTGCTCTGCTAAGTGCCCTTGCAGGACACCATCTTCAAGTTTAAAAACCTCCTTCATTTATACTAGATTTCCAACCTCTGAAAATACTAGGTTTTGTTTTGTTATTTAGAGGTAAGGCAGGGTGGAGGAGATGCGTTAGTAAAATGTTTGCCTGGAAAAGATGAAGGCCAGAACTTGGATATAAAAGCCAGGCTTGGTGGCTTTTTTTTTTTTTTTTTTTTTTACTCCAGAACTGGGAAGGTGGAGACAAGAGGATCCTTGGGGATGGCTGGCAGCCAGACTCCTGGAATCAGTGAGCTCCAGGTATCAGTAAGAGATCTCACCTCAAAATTCAAGGACACAAAAAGCTGTCCTCTGCCCTTCACAGACACACATTCACAGACACACACACATACAATTTCCTATACACACATACAACACAAACACACAAGCTTTCCTACACACCCATACAACACAAACACGCACACACAGGTACAGACCCACACAGGTAGTTTTTGCAGGAGAAACGTTATGGTCCCAGGACATATGTTGCACACATGGCTTCCCCCAGCATTGACAGTGCATTGTTCTAAATGGATTTTGCAGATGATAAGGAAAGCTGCAAACCCACTGTCTAAATCACGTAAGACCATATACCCGTATTCAGACATCAGAGTTGAGAAAAGTCAGGGAGATTCAAGCCAAAGATAGAATCAGACATTTAGGGACTTCATCTACAGGTCCCTTTTGCTGTCGTTGGAGTGTCCAGGGATATGGGTGGGTGGTCTCCACTCACAGAGGGCAGCCACCTGCAGATGACAGGAGAGCCTCAATCAAGCCTCAGTCTTGAAACTTAACAAACTTAGATCTGCCAACAGCTTGAATGAACTCGGCTGTGGATTTCCCTCCAGTGCCAGCAAGAAGTAAAGCAGCTCCAGTTGATACCTATGGTCCTTGGGAGGCTCAGAGAAGATGACACAGCCCCACTGGTCCCCACTTCTCACCTAAAGAACTGTAGCAAATAAGCACGTATGGACAAGAGTTGCCAAGTTTGTGGTGATTTGTGACATAGTGACGACACACAAATACAAGAACCCCAGCTTCCAAGGAAAACGCCTCTTCTTTTTCTATTTTTATTTATTTATTTATTTTTGTTTTTCGAGACAGGGTTTCTCTGCAGCTTTGGAGCCAGTCCTGGAACTAGCACTTGTAGACCAGGCTGGTCTCGAACTCACAGAGATCTGCCTGCCTCTGCCTCCCGAGTGCTGGGATTAAAGGTGTATGCCACCACCACCTGGCTCTACTTTTATTTTTATTAGCTTTCATAATCATCATATCTTTAGAGCAAAAATTTCTTGTCCCAATAACTCAATCGCCACAGCTTCATTCTTTTTATTTAGAAAAGGTTGGTTCCAAAACAATACTTATCACTGTTATTATTCATGATGGTGGTATTCTAGCCAATGAATTCAGGCCAGGAGTTAGTGAAATTCCTGTCCTGTGCCAAGTGTTACATAAGTCAAAAACCAAGTGGGCACATCTTCATATCCCAATAGCACTGAGGATTTAGGCTACAAATGGAATCAATATGCTTTACAAGAAAAGGTTTATTCTTTGTTACTATGTACAGAAAATCTCTGCGATTGATATTTCTACATAAAAATATCATCTCACCTAATATAATCTGCCAACTACAGGGAGAAAGGAAAAAATGACTTTGTAGATTTCTTCCTATAACCAAAATTATACCGAGAAAAAAGAAAGATGACAGCTTTCTAATGTCACTCATTTCTCTGGAGCAATGTAACGACAAACTCCTGAGACCCTGAGTTATATCAGGTAAAACAGAAAAATGTAGACTGGGGGGAAAGCTAGGGAACTGGACTTTCTGTATCAGACTGTAAGCCAGGTCAAACGCTGAGGAGAGAGAGCAGAAGCAGGCGAGACTTGCAGATTTGTGTCTGTCCACTTGTCTCATCACTATGAGATGGATGGGCTGAGAACCCTCCTGTCCATTTCTGCTCCAGTCACATGATTTAAGTTATTAGTTGGATCATTCTATCAAGATGCTCATGCCAGAAAGGGGTTTCCCTTAAGGAGAGGGATTCAAGAAAGAAAAGGAAATCTCTGGATTCTAGTCATATTTACTCACTGATTCAGCAAGCATTAACTGTGGGTCTACTGAGTGCACAGCCTTTTTCCAAGTCACTATACTAGAGAAAGATATATGTGCATCTCTGGGGACAATGAAAAAAAATGGGACAGTCTGGAAGTGTTTTGGCCAAGGGTCCACTTGACACCAGGTCATGCCCTTCAGCTTCTGACCATTTCTTTCTTGGTGATTCATTCCTGATAAATGACTCCAAGTGTAACAGGCCCAGCACCCAAAGGACCCCCACATTCCAGAAATGTTGATCACTGAGTCTCACTTCTCTCATTTAGGGTTGGATCTCCACCACTTCAACCGTGTTGTATAGAGCAGGTGCTCAAACAGGTGCCAACTGGTTTTGAAATCAGAGAAACAAGAAGCAATACTGATATCTCGGGGAGCACGGGCATGAAGGTGGATCATGAAATCTGCCATTAGTAGTTCATGTGTAAGAGTATTTCTGTTTGGGTTCCAGGTTTTATATAAAGGAGCATTGAAAGAAAATGATCTCAACGATGTGATGATGAAGATGATGTGGATATCAACAGCTCCTGTGTTCTGTTAGCAAGACTGGATGTTTAGGGATGGGCAGAGTCAAAGTCTAGTCTTCTACTTGGAGAAACAGTAGATGAGGCACTGGCCTTCATCCTCTCCTCTGTGATCTCCTCACCTTTCCATCTGTACTGGGTTCCATCTGAACCCAGTACATCACACATGCTAACCAAGTGCTCTACCACTAAGATACAGCCCTCGCCCTTCATCTATTTCTCACTAGGAACAATTTTACATCTTTTATTTTATTGTAGTCTGTGCTGCCAACCTCAGGGGAAACCATAAGAAAATAGTACACAATAATATGTATCTGACATTAGTCAAATTCTTCCTAAACATGGACAGTAGCTACGGTGGGTACAGAGATTCCGTCCCAGGTCAGGCCAGGCCAGACTTAAATGACAATTGATTCAGGTACTATTCATACTATTTGTGTATGCCTTAAAATTGTACTCGCATGCCTGCACAGCACAGATGGCACCAGAGATAAATGAACTGCCTCTAATAAGGCTTCAGAGCACTCCATCATGGAAAGTCCCTGACCATTCCTGGAGCTCTGACCCCAGAAGAACTTTGCTCCTTACAAGCCTTGGTTGGTCACAAAATCCCTCTGGCTTCTCCCGACCCATGGCCCAACTGCCTTGAGCCATGTAACTGGTCATTGCCCTCCTCCATTTCCCCTGGTTGGAGTCTTCTTTCTCTCCAAAGGAGGAGGGAAAACACCCTGTTTATTTCCAAGCTCCCTGCATCTGATGCGCAATAGGCTGGCATTTGCTGGTAAAGCAGAAAATTACAAGGAGGGCCTAATTGACCCTCTTGTGTCTTTGAAAAAGCCTGTCTGTGGTCTCTAATTGACCCTCTAGGTACCTATGGAACAATGAATGAATCTTCGAGAAATAATGGAGGGCGATGATTAATAGCCTGGGCCTGGCTGGACCTCTGACTCTCGCAGCTCTCCCCTTCCTCCCCTCCGCGACACTCGATTCCCTGGATTTTATAAGCAGCGATTTATTATTATCGCTGAATAATAAATATCCTGCAGTCAACACTGGAGAACTCAGAGACGTCACGATTCTGCAGGGACAGGGATAACATTTGTGGAAACTGGCATCTCCATTTTTCTCCTTGGCATCTCTCAGAAGAGGCCTCCTGTGACCGCCACCGGTGGACTCAAAAAACCAGAGGCGACTCGAGTTCCTAGTACAATTGCCCCAGACGTAACACACTCTAGAATTATAGGGGGCTTCACTCTTAATTCAAAGAGTGAACTCTGCCCCTTTGGGGCAACGGCAATGATAATGATACTGGTAACAACAATAAATAGCATTAATGTGTTGAAAAGTGTGCAAAGGGCCTTCTTCCACATTCGCTTCATGAACACACAAGGAACCCCAGAAGTGCAGGCAGTGTTCCTGGCCCCATTAGTAGGAGAATAAACTGAGGTGCAAGGAAGGGGGTCATTTTCCTGAAGTCAGAGGTCCAGACATCTGCTTCCATGCATTTCCTCCACTACCCACGCACCATTCAACAGCAACTGTGCCAGTGTTTAGTTCTAAAGAAAAACCTGTCAAGACGTGGGCAAGCAAATGCAAGAGAAATCACCTTTCCTTTCTGACTGTTTGGCTGAGAAAGGCCTCCTTCCCCAGATGCATAGAAGAGCACATTTAGCTTTAGAACTATACATGTTCCCATGGAGATCCAACAGAACCACAGGCCTCTTTTCAATTCATATGCATTCAGTGTGCTTGCAATTAAAAATTATTTAATAAGGGAAAGGAGGAGTTAGGCACAGGCAGAGTAGTACATGCCTATAATCTGGCATGGGGAGGGTGAGGCAGAAGGACAGAGAGTTTGAAGCTGACCAAGGTATGTATAGCAGGAGTTTGTCCCAACTCAACTTAAAACAGAACACTTAAACAAGAAAGGGGAGGGGAGAGAAAGCAAACAAAAGGTCAGACGAGATGCTCTTCTTCCAAGTCTCCCCCATCCCTGCTGATGTCTCTACTTTCCTAGGGACCTTAAAAGGCAAGAGGGCCACAGACCATCTTCAGGGCTCATCACTTTGTAGGGACACATTTTCTTCTTCATCAGTGCCCTGTGGGGGAAAGAGACGCCTACTCGGCAAAAACTGGGGCTTTAGTAAGAAGTGCAGTTTCTGTGAGAGGAATGGGTGTTCCGGGGCTGTGCTGCTCTCCTGTTTATCATATTGTATCCCACTCCCCCCCCACCCCCAGAAATCACTGGGTCACTGGAAAGAACCAGGGCTGCGGGTAAGCACAGGACTTCTGGGAGCCAAACGTACCAGTGTGACTAAGGACCATGGAAGGAGTAGAAATCCGATCCCTGGGCACTGTGTGCAGATTACCTTCAGTCACCTCAATCGACGCTGTGGTTTTAAAAGCCAGACAAGATTGTCTTGGAGGCATTTTGTTCACACCCAGGTGCATGGGTGTGTCTCCCTTTCTGGAGCCCAGATAAAACCTGCATGAGAAGAGATGGCTTTGTATGAATCAGACAGTGTTCAGGATGAGACGGCTGCATCGGAGGGACACACACGCATATTCTGGGCAGAAAGGAGCACAGATGAGGCACAGAGGTGAACCTACATAGAGAGCCCCCTGCTCCTCTAGTCCTCCAGTAAGCTACTGGATTCCAGCTCTCTAGATGTTTCAATGTAAACTAAGCTAAGTTCAGTTAAGCTAAGGGGAAACTGAGGCTGCCAAACTCCTGTGTTCCGATTTCTGTCAGGCAGAAGTTCTCCACACACAGCCCATGGCGGTTAGCATTGTTAATTTGACAGAATCTAAAATCACCTCTGAGATGGGACCCTGGAATGTCTGTGGGGTCTGATCTTCTTTGTGTTGTCTGAGGTCAGCAGGCCTGCCCACTGTGGCTGTGGGTGTTGTTTCCTGGCTAGGACCCTGTAGGAAACACATGGAGGAAGGGAGCTGAGCAGCCAAGCATGCTTCCTAACTGTGGATGCCACATGACCAGCCACGTCACACTCCTGCCACCTTCACTTCATTGTCACACGGTCTCTGCCCTTGCACTGTGAGCCAGCGAGAACCCATTCCTCCTAAGTTACTTTTCTCAGTATTTCCTCACAGCGGTAGGAAACAGGACAGAACAGAGCTAACCAAACAGACAAAAGCCCTCTGCTCAACAGCATTAGCCAGACTTCCAAGGCAGTCTGTTAGACTTCAAGGCCTTCGCAGTTTCTGCCCACCCATCTGATCCTCCCATGTTCTCTGTTCCCACATTTACCTTAACCAGACGAAACCACTTTCTGCCCAAGAACAGGTTGAAGCCTGTTTTTTGCTCACATGCTTCCCCTCTCTCTAATAGGGGAAGCCCATCTCTCCTAAAGCATGGCCTAAGCTCATGGCCAAGTCTGCCTTCCTTACTGGACCTCAGCCATTTTCTAGACATGGCAAAGAAATCGCCCATGAGTGCACCTTCCAGATCCAAGCCAACTCCCTCTCAGGTAGTTACTGAGGGAACTGTCCAGATCTCACACTGTAGGCTCACATTCTGCCCACGGTCCATCTGGCCTGTTCAGCCCATGGCCAGGTACTAGGCCACCAGACACAGCTCTGTATTCCAAAGGCCAACGGCACGACCCAAACCAGCCGATCTTATGCCTGCCTGCTCTGTCTTGTCCCTCTTTCTGATGGGAACCACAGTGACAGCCCTTCCTCACAGCTTCCTCCTGCATCTCCCTGTGTGGGTCTAGTGTCCTGAAGAGTCCCTGGGTCTGTGTGTAAATCTGTGGATGGAACAAACCATTCTTTAGCATTCGTCATCTCTGACCTATTGACTTTACCACAGGAAAAGAATAAGGTCTATTAAAATGGGCAGAAGGGAAGAAGGAAAATGAAGAAGAAAAGAGGAATGTGTGAATGGATGCAGGAATGAATGAAAGGCTCACTTACAAACTACTTTCCTACTGGGAGGGAAAGTGCTGGCACCAGGGAAAAGTCCTCTTCTGCTTGTACCTGGAAGATGGCTCAGTCAGTACAGTGCTTGCTGCAGGTGCATGGAGATCTGAGGTGTCCACCAAAAAGAGAGGTGTAGTGGCTGGAGCTGTAATTGCACCGCTGGGGAGGGAGAGACATTTCTCTGACACACTGGCCAGCAATTACATTACACCAGCAATCCCTATATCCTAGTGAGAGACTCTGCCTCAAAAAAAAAAAAAAAAACAAGGTAGATCTGTGGGAGAAAAAACCAAGGTGGTCCTCTAGCCTCCATCTCCACATGCTCAGGCACACACAAGCACAATAGAATAAAAACAAAAATAAAAAACAAAGACACACATAGGCCCGTCTTGAGCAGCCATTTCCAATCAGGAAGCGAGACCTTCCATCCAATAGTCCAAGATTAGACTTCCAGGCCCTCTCTGCTGCCTCTCTGACCACACCCACTCAGGACTGTCAGCAGAGGGGCAAGTTTGTTCCCATAACTGACAGTAATCATCCAACATTATAAAACAGTATCAGGCTATAAATAGAATCTCACTGTGCTCTTTTACAATCATGGTGGAGGCTTCGATGCATTAAGATTCAGGCTCTGTGGAAGGTGCAGATGTGTTTTCTCTTCTCCTGGATCCCAAATAAACTCTCGTGCAAACAGATGGCTTCGTGGAAGTCGGATGACAGTGTACAGGGCCCGATGGCTTCATTAAAGGACGTGACAAGTATAATCTTCTGGGGTGGGTGAAGAGGTGAGACAAGTTCATCTCTAACAGCAGATCACATTTACATATGAGTTTCGGAGGCCACAAAGGGAGCGGTTGTATCTTTGGATGACACCACTGGTGACCTTTCTACCCTTGTTATTTTTTAATTGCACTAAACTGGGTTACATAGGGCCATTTTCGTGCATCTATTAATATATAATATACCCAGAGCATAACTCTGTGCACCTGGTTTAAGCAGCCTTCATCCTCTTTTCAATGCCCACCCATCCCCCACACAGCTTCACTTCCTGTCATCTGTAAGTGTGGAGTTTTATGGACCTCTGAGTGAGAAGAACGCGCCACACTTGCCTTCCAGAGATTGACAATTAATTTAATATGACCATCTCCAGCTACATTCATTTTCCTCCAAATGACAATCTTTGTGGCTGAAAAAGAATTCCATCATGCATATGTACCACCTGTTCCGCTGTTGATGGACACAGTGATCTCTATAACTTAGCCACTGTGAATAGTTCTGCATTAAACAAAGATGCATAAGCATCTCTGTGACACTTTGACTCCATTCCCTTCTGTAGGGAAATGAGGTGAGACAGGGGGAAGGCAAGGATGGCTCGATCCCTCCATGAACAGTGGTTCCGGGAGCACTCAGAGGGCCCCTTTCCAACCACGTTTTCACCATCCCCCTGCCATCGCTGCCTTGTGGAGAGGTCTAACCACATGGAAAAGCACATCCTACTGGCCAGTCTATCTCGCTGCTTGTTTTCTCAAGAAAGTTTGCCTGTCACGCCCTCATGCCAATTTGCTTATATGATTATCTATGGTTGCACTCACTGCGGACTGTGACTACCTAGCAGTGACAGACACCTTAGGGGACCCAAAGTTCAAAGTTTGACATCCAGCCCCGAGAGCATTTATAGATTCTGTTCTAGCCTAAAACTTGACTTATGTGTTTCCCAAATGCTTTGTGCGCTTTGCTACTCCTCAGTTACAGTGGGATGTCGAAAAAGAGGGTTCTGGTAACAACACCCAGGCATTATTAATTTGGACTTAGAGTAGAAAAGCAGTAAAGTCAAAAACATTTAGAAAACTTGAATCTTTCATTGGAAATCCAGATTAAACCTATACCAGCCAGTTTCCTTCAACCTCACGTATTTATGGGTGATATGTCTTGAAGAAAAGAATTTCCCATTATTGTGGAATAAATAATGCAGACCTTTCTTCCTTTTTTTCTTTCCTCCTGTTCCTCCTCTCTCTTTCCTGGTCTCTTTTTTCCTCTCCATCCTCCTTTTATCTCTTCTTTTTCTTATTTTTTTTCTGATCCACTATGCCTTTCATTACACTGCCTAGCCAAAGAGAAATCCATTCAAGACTGTCTATCTAACATTCAAGACATGTTCTCTCTGATATGTACTCCACAACATATGTCATAGGTGTTTGCATGATGTGGGTCACCTAAGATGCTCCTTTTGCTCCTAAGTTTGATGTCCAAATGCTGGATTAAGCCGCTAAGAATGTATGAGCAGTGATTCTAAGAATGTAGCCTTCTTTGTCACAAATGATCCCCATGAGCTGCCTTGCAGATTAGTGGCCTCATCTCTTAACAGGGGCTCTGTGATCAAATGGTCAGGCATGCCCAAGTGTCATGCCAAATGCCAAGCTAATGATTTAAGAGATGGGCAAAAAGTAGAAACACTATTCTAGACAGCATGAGTAACAGTCCATCTGTTAATCTGAAACTGATTCAGTTTCTCTGAAGCGAGCATCATGACTTAATGGGAAACCACGAGGAGATTAAAGGAGGGATTACATTACCATGAATAATACAGAAAAGTGATATTCTGTCTAAAAAGCTGTTGAGTGCAAGTGGCTCGAACAAATATATTAACAGAGCTCAGAGCAGATTCAATCAGGTCGAACGTTCCCCAGAATTTATTTTGAAATAAGCTTTATATACCCATGATGTGACAAATGAATCTGTTCATGACTGGCTGGAAAGCTATTCACATGCAGATTTTAATTTTGCCTCCGATTCTGTTAGAGGGCCCATTGTCCCACCGCAAGTTCAGGTTACCCCTTCCAATTACAAATGTGTGCTCCTGCACAAATCTCAATGCACAGTTGTGCTCTAGTGGGCTAACATTTCTTTCCCCCACTTTCACTTTTTTTTTAAAAAGTTCAAATATGTATGACCCAAGTTCCTGTAAGTATGGATTCTGTCATGCTGGCTAATCTATTTGTTTGGAAATACCAACTCAGAGGGATAAGTGAGGAGGGAAACCAGAGACAGAAGCCTGCTTCACAATGCTAGGTACACATTAACTTACAATTAAGCTGTGGTGGTAATGAGGTCATGGCATATGACAAACTCATGGGCTGCAGCCAAAAGGCAAATATTGAAATGAAGGCATTTATTTTCCAACCAACAAACCTGAACTGAACCATTACAACAAATGCCATTAGCAATCTAGTTACTGGGCAGAATAATTTCATCTCTGAAATTAATTAAATAAATTGGAATGACCTGGAATCATTTTTGTTGCGAGCGGACAGAACAACCTGGCATGAAAGGCAAACTCATTTGTAGTCAACTGCCCCATTGGTTCCTTGTCAGGTCATGGTCAAGTTGATGGAAATCAAATTTAAAAGTATGATTTATCCAAGGAGGCAGTGATGTACTCTTGAGGAGTTTGCAAAGGATAAACAAACAAACAAACAAACAAACAAACTCTACTTTGAAATATTTTCTTCCTAAATCCCAGGGCAGAACGCCTTTGGGTTGGCATACACACTATATGTGAACATCTCCATAACTCAGGAAATCTGGTATTTACCCCTGTCCACATCGACTTTTCTAGGCCCCCTCGATTATTTTAGCAATCAGGATTAGTATCAAGTATGACAGCTGAATGAAATATGATCTGAGGGAGTCTTGGCGTTTAAGACAACTGACAACGCAGGCAGAGTTGGAGCCACTGAAACTCTGTGTGATGCCGAAGCATGTCCCATGTCTCTGTTCTCAGACTTCTATGTTGGAATTTAGTCAAGCAGCAAGGTTTTGGGACCAGAACTAGAAGATGCTGACAAGAGACCTCATCAGTGGGGTTGTACCTGTGATGATTAATACTAATGTCAATTCGACAGATTTAGAAACAGAAGATAGACCTCTGGGTACATATTGACCCTTCTCTGAATGTGGGCAGTAACATTCCATGGGCTGGGGTTCTAGAAAGAAAGAAAGAAAGAAAGGAGGGAGGGAGGGAGGGAGGGAGGGAGGGAGGGAGGGACGGACGGACGGACAGAGGGACGGACGGAGGGACGGACGGAGGGACGGATGGACGAAAGACAGACTTCTGTTACTTTGCTAGTCATTTAACTCATCTGCCAAGGACGAAACGTCTGCTTAGTAAGTAAGATGGAGATGGGACCCACACCAAAGGCTTGGGGACTATTAAGTACATGCTCCAGCATGTTCCATAAAGAACTTGTTCTGAATGCACTATGAGAAAGGACTGGTATTATACTATTACTAATGAATGGAATAAATGCTTATTGAGAGATGCCCACTGTCTAACAATTATGGTTAAAGTGTATTAGTAGCCACTTCTTACCAAAATATTGGCTTTCAAAACTTGATTTTTTACTCATTGAAAATTAAGAGCTTGTGCTAGATATTTGTCAAAATATGCAAGTAAACTGATTCACATACACCTTAGAAGGATAAAACAGGGATTTCTGCTTGGCAAGGCTTCTCTCACTGCAGTAACCCCTACGTGCTACCTTTCAAAAGCCTACGTGCAGGCTTTCAAAGCCAGGGCTCTAAGTCCAGGCACAGATTACCTTTCCTTACAGTTCCTAATAACAATCTCTTCTTTGACAAGGAATTTATGGGAGGCTGTGGAAATGGCAGCTTATTGATGATTAAAGTATCAACTGTCCTTGATAGAAATAAATAGAGTTTCTGAATTACAAACAGAAAGCTAGGGCAGCTAGCAGGCATCAGGCGATGTGCAACTTTTAGGGCATTCTACTGCCATCCATGGATCACTGGTATGTGCACGAGGGACAGGCCCCTGTTTGGTAGGTGGGTGCTCCTTTATCATCCACAGAGCATGACGGGTAAGGTCTTGGCCCCATGGACTTGCAGTAATAGGACTTCTACAACCCCGAGTATTTAATTCAGGGAACATTTGGCTGTTGGCACACTTTACAGCCACAAACATGTCCCTATGGAGGATCCAGGCTTCTGTTTATAGCACAGGCTGGAAGCTGCAGCGACCACGCAGCTTTGTCCTTTGGCTCTGTCACCTACTTTGTCACATCAACCTACAGGTCAGTCTCTCCTGGACAGGAGGCATATCACGGTAGTAAAGATGCAAAATGTAACATCTTGTTTTCTTCTCCTGCTATGACCACAGGGAGGTCTTACTTATATCATGTTCTATGGGGACATGTGACAAGTCTAGCCAATAGGCAGCTAAGAGGCTGTGACATGTGACACCTCAGATTGTCTAGTGGGAATCAGAGATAGCTGCAACAGAGGAAACCATGGAGGTGCCAGACCAGCCTATGTCCCTGAACAACTGCTGCACATGGGGGGACCTTGGCAATCCTGGGTGAAGGTATGACATCAGTAAGAAAGAAAGTATTCCCAAGATACCCTATTCTACCTAACACACACACACACACACACACACACACACACACACCTAAACCAGGAAATAAAGGTTATCTCTTATTGTTTTTCTCCTGTCTCATTTCACTATTTTTTTCTGGCCACAGAAAGAAATTGGACTGATGCCCTCAGTATCAGAGGGTGATGACTCCAAGGTCCCTTGTCTGGGTTTTAACTGAGAGACCCATCTTGCATTAAGAAACAAGAACACAAAGCAAAAGCGCTTGGAACTTATTATCTCTGCATCTCAGAGAAATGCCTTCGTTGAATGATGAGTCAAGATTATGCCAGTTTAGAAGGCTACGTAGGAACTGTCTACTCAGAAAGTATCACTGTGGCTTTCATCAAACTGCAGCTGGGCTCACGTCTGCCTGCCTGATTACCTAAGGCCTTACACGTGGGCTTGGAAGCAGCCATCTGCCAAGGTTCACATCCAAGGCAAATTCTTACCTCTGCTGCCTGGTTTTCGCTACCGCAGTTTTGCTCCATGACAGTAGCAAGCAACGTAGCTTTGCAGAAGGCTAGGACTCAATGGAAGAACACAGGCCCTAGCACGTCTTACAGAGTCAGGCCACCCTCTTCACCAGAGCATCCCTAGCCAGGCACCAACTGTGATGCGGGGCCCTTGATTCAGCACCATCAAGTAGATGTACTTGGGGAGTGATTTCTGCTCCTTTATGATTGGTGTCAGTAGGAATTTGGGAGATCTTCCAGGAAGGATTAACTGAGAAAACCCATCAAGATTAAGCCTGGATTGATGACCACCTCCGCCCAATTCACATCATTTGGAGACACTCTGGTGTCAAGCAAGACACCAAACCATGAACACAGTCTCGCCTGCCCTTGGCTAAGTCTTGAAACAAATACACATTTACTTTTCATATCACAAGGTAACCCTTACTCCCACTGGGAGGAGGGAAGAACAAAGAAAGGGCACAGAAAAAGGTTCCAACTACGGTGGTATGGTGTAGCACACTTACTAAGTTGCCAAACCTGTGTGCATGCCATTGACATGTAGCCGTGGGAAATGGGCACTTCTATAACTGTCCCTACATAGAGAAAGAAGGATAACTACTAAGATCAGACTATTGACTCAATATCACATCACACAGCCAATGAGTGACAGAGACAGAATTTGAACGCAAGTCTATCTGACCAAGTTCATTAAGTAACTACAGACATTGCTGGGCTTCCTTCATTCCAATTTTCAATTTATTTGTTTGTTTGTTTTATGTGCATGGGTGACTTGCCTGCAAATACATCTGTCCGCCACATGCTTGAGTTATGAGCAGCTATGAGCCTCCACGTAGTTGCTGGGAATCAAACCTACGACCTCTGGAAGAGCACTCAGTGCTCTTAAGAACCAAGCCATCTCTCTGGCCCTTGTGTGTTTCTTTCTACACACACACATACACACACGTGATTTTTATAGACTTACAAAATAAATACCATGCATATTGTGTATATGTATAGATGTGTGTGTTTCAGAATTTTGTACTGTGTATATATGTGCATTAATGTAAAATAAGGATTTTATATAATACATGCATTTTCATAAATTGCTTTTTACATTTAAAATGCAAATTCTTAATACATGTTACTTTGGATATTATTTTAATTTCCTCCAGCTTAGAGTGTGTGTATACATATGCATCACAGCGCATGTGTGGAGGTCAGAGGACAACTTGTGGGCGTTGGTCCTTCCTTCAGTTCTGTGAGGCCCAGGGACTGAACTCGGGCCATCAGGCTTGGAAGCAAGCACCTTTCTCCACTGAGCCATCTCACTAGCCCTTCTCTGCATATTCTTAATACCTTTCAAAAGTTTAAACTAAAGGGCAGGAGGGGTGGATCATCAATTTAGTACCTAGAACCCACTGCCTGTAACTCCAGCTTGAGGGCATCCCACATTTGCTTCTGGCTTCCATGGGTACCTGATGCACATAATTGAAAACAAAAGAAATGTTTTGAAAACTTTAAATTAATTACATCTCTACTCCTTCAGTTCAATAGATAATTATATTTTATGGTGAAGGACACACTTCTTATAAAAACTTCCATGGAATAAAATAAGGATAGACTTAGAAGAATCACAGGGAACTCAGTGCACAGGCAGAGACTACTGTAAAGCAGCCCTGAGAGCAGCCATTACTCACAGATGTAGACACAGCCACATTCCCATTCCCAGGTCAGACACCCAGAGCAAACACCACCTTTAATGAACGTTAGGCAAAATGACATCTCATTTAGGTGTCAAAAAGGAAGCTAATCCTTTCCTCCTTTGCCCACAAATTGCTGCTTTTTACAAATCCCAGACATGGTCGTGAGTAGAAACAGACAAATTTGCAATCAGAAAATGGATCTGCATATCACACATGAGGTTTATGAGGGCAAGTCAGGCCTGGACAGCACTATTGTAAGTTCCTACCCAAGGCTCGGCATCAAGCATACATTTAAATGAAGGAATAATGACCCACTACACCAATGTTCTTGATTCCACTTTCTGCCCTTCCTGTGGCAGGACTATTCCGTTCTGTTGTTCCTATTTTGCTCTTACTAATAATGTTTAAATATATTCTCTCTCACTCACTCACTCACTCACTCACTCACTCACTCACTCACTCACTCACTCACACACACAGATGGCAAACACAGACCAGATAGAAAAAGCATGGGAGAAACAGAAAGACGGGATGTAGTTGTATGTTTAGCTTAGTTGATGTGTAGCTTGGACTCTGGGTACATGTGCCCCCTCCCATGTGTGTGTATGTGTGTGTGCGTGTGTGTGTGTGTGCGTGCGTGTGTGTGCGTGTGCGTGTGTGTGTGTGTGTGTGTGCGCGCGTGCGCGCATCACTGGGAGAGGGACTTAGGAAAGGAAATGCGAAGTGCCTGTATTTAAATGAGAGTAGTATTATAAATTTATATTGGATCCAATCCTATCTACAAGGAGGATATAAACTGCTTAACAGGTACACTAATGGCAGGCAGGGTGGAGAAAATGGTCCAGCTCAAACATTGAGCTGCTCTGTGGTGCCGGGCACTGCTTGTGTTGGGTTATCTGCGAAACCTTGCCCAGGTGTTATCATTAGTAATTACCAGCTGTCTGTCCTCAGACAAAACACATACTTTGGTGAGGTGTGTGCAAGCATTTCCTTTCTGACAGCCTATGCAAGGGCAGTCTATACTCTTGCTTAAGAACCACACTGGCCACTGGAGAAGGGGTTCAGAAATCTGGAATATACACCCCAAAATATGACATCTTTGGGCCTGAAGCCCTACTTCTATCCGTCCACGAGAATTAACTGGATGTTTTGTGTGGCTCGGTGTCTGCTTGGCAGATGAGAGATGAACTTTGAAAAGATGAGAGCAGCTTGTGGATGATAGATGAACTTTGAAAAGTCCCCCTCTAATCTCTCACCCTCAGTAATCTTATGAGGTTTCTTTTAGGCCGTCAGCAATAGCTTTGGTGAGGGACGCCTACCAGGGAAGAGCATGGTGGGTGTCTGGTGAGTGGTTTTGATCAATCTTTACACAAACCTCTCATGAGCAGAGTTGGGCTCACTCTGGCTACTGGGATTTTAATCTGCACATCTAGTAGCTAACTTAAACACTGTAGTTGACTTGAGCATGTATTTTCCAGCACCTACTGTGTGCCATGCAAGGAGAAACCTAGTGGAGAAAGGAAATAAGCAATTGCATTTATCCATAAAGAGCTAGGAGGAAGGCAGGTATGGGGTACAAGGGGCAAAGAAATTACATGACAATATAAAGTTATAACTCTTGTCATATGCCATTCATTTATACAATATAAATTTATACATTTATACAATATAAAGTTATAACTCTTGCCATTCCTGTGGTCACCAAAATGCATCGTGACCAAGGCTCTTTTATCTGTTCTGCTGACAGCCAGGCAAGGGCACGGCTTTGCTGGTTGTTCAAAGTGGCTATTTCAGGTAATGGGAGAAATGGCAATAGAATAAATGTATAAACAAGATAAGTTTTCAAATGCATCTCATAGGTACTATTCAGGCCCAAAATGAACAGAAATAAACAATCCTCCAATATCAGGTGACATATTTTATATGCTTCCCTGCCATGCATTTTTGGAAGGTAGGGAAAGAAAATGCCCCTAAATCAGGGTTTTAAAAATGAGACACAGGTATTAGACATAAGATCAACCCGGGTCCCTTAACAATCAAATTTATGACTAGTAAAGGGTTATGAACAATTCTCTCTCCATGTCAAGCGTGGGGAAGGCAAAGTCTTTGGAGGTTATCGTGATAAACTGCGAGCCCCGCATTAAGCGTGGCGAGCAGAGTGAGCGGTTCAAGAGTTCAGAACGCGTGCGTTTCAAAGGTGTTCAGCTAAAGAGGAGGGCAGCTACAGACAAAGTCAGGGAAAGGTCATCCTTGCACCATTCCATCTTCATTACAGCAGGGGAACTCATGGCTGCGGTGCAGCCACCCGGCCCCAACTTGCCCACCACACAGCAAGTTAGGTCTCAGCAACAAATTAAATTCTAAACAAATGTCAGCAATAGAATGTTCATAGCGGGGCCTATAGATTGCCACTTGGGCTTCCCAAAGCAACACTAGCCACCCAAAATAAACTGATACCAACGCCCCTCCATTCTTACTCCCCCTTTTTTGGGGGTGAGTGATAGATTAATTAAAGATTACGATCTATCTCTTCCAGAAGGCCAGAGGAGGGACCTGCAATCACGAACTTAATTTTCTTTCAGGTAACTGCCAAACTTGAATGTGTTCTCCCAAATAAAACAGTCCCTCCCTTCCCCATTTGCTCAGCTTGGAACTCCAAGGTTGAGAGAGACAGCGATTGTGATTCGCCCTGTAACTCAACCCTCATCTTTCAGACCTCAGGAAACGGCGGAAAGGTGAATTTCATTTACTGATTATCAGCAGGCCTCTGGAGAGATAGGCCAAAGCTGCTGGAATGGTAAAGCAGTTCCAACTAGCCTGCTGCACCGACCTTCCTCACAAGGCCAAGGCTAAGGGCATGCCTCCAACACGTGCAGGGGGACTCTGACCCTTTGGGATCACCTGCCTACCAAAGCCAGACAGCATCAGCTGCATCTTTTGGCATGCCCAACATCCAGCAGGGACTACTGGTCCACCCAACCAGGAATTGTGGGAGTGAGACCAAGAATTTGACTTCAGTGCTTGATAGAGTTGTAACGACAGCATAATTCAACAGACTCCGCCCCCTCCGTCTCTGCCAGCAGGTGAGTGGGCTGATTTCTAGTTGCGAAAGTAAGGACGAGCGTGCAGCAGGGGCAACTGGATTACAAGATGACAGAGAAAAAGAGAAATCACAAAATACTGGCGAGAAGGGCAAAAACCAAGTGAACTGTTTCTCTGAATTGAAAGGCAGCAGGAATCATTTTTAAGAGTCAGTGAGAAATGAACTCCGCAAAATAGTGTCTTCTGGACAGGACAGGGCCTGCTGCTCTCATGAACTCTCAAAAGCTGTGGCTGTTTGCACAAGCCAAAACCAGTCAGTACTCCAACAAGGATAGGCGAGGGGACCATGAGCCCACAGACTGCTGGGGAAGAGAGTAGGTTTCCTTTTGGGGTGCAGAAGTTCTACCACACTCTGATGGACGGCCTCACAAGAGTACATAAGCACCATATACTGAACTTGGTGGGTTATTAAAAAAAAAAAAAACGACAAATTTGAAAAGGGTGGGGGTAGAACTGGGAGGGGTGGGAGTGAATATGATCAAAATACATTGTATGTGTGTAAGAAAGTACCGACAAATTAATGCAATACTATTTTTTTTTTAAAAGAAAAGGAGTCCCTTCCTCCATGCACTCAGGAGACATTTGAGGATGTATATCCTCCTTCACCTTTACCTGTATACCACTGGTTGGTTCTAAGGATTAAGTCAGACAACAGATAAATGGACAGAGGATAGACAGATACAGCTAAAGAAGAAAGGAGAAAGAAAGAGAAATCGAGAGGGTGGGCAGTTGAAATTTGGATAATAAAGACAGCCTTGCAGCCAGCGTATTCTAAATGTTCAATATGTGGCTTTAAGATTGTTTATCTGAGATCTATGATTAGATACATGGGAATGGAGGAGAAAGATAATTCATATAAACAAGAACCTGGAAGTTTCTTCTCTTTTCCAACCCTGACTATTGGCCTCAGAGACCCCAACTCGGGCAGCTGTATGCAAATATCTCTATGCTTAGTTTCCACACATAGGGTTACAGCGACTGCATCCTGAGACCGCACGGAAGGGGGTAGTAGCCCTGGGCACAGCCCCATCTGCTACGGGACATAAAAGGGCAGGAGGAAGTGGCAAAAACAAACAAGTGACTGTTCCACATTACAGTCCAGGTGAGAGCAGGCTTGAAGCAGGATCCTTGTAGATTGGTGGGCAAAGCTGCATTCCAAGGCTGCCTGGTAGCCAGTTCCTTGAGATGGGTCATGGCCTCTTGGAGTGTCTGAGAATGCTGGCCCACAGCAGGCTACTTTGGAGAATCATCTGTCCTCTATACCCAGGGAAGTGGGGCTCTAGAAAGTTCTTTGCTCTAGTACATCTCTATCTAAAGCAGTAGAATCTATTCTCTCCAGCCTGCTCCTGATTCCAGTGGAAACAGATTTTGAATTCCTGAGTGCACCTTGGGACAGAGACCACTGGCTTCCTGATCTCCCTCATTCAGTAGTATCAAAATAAGAACCTGTGTCGGCATCCTTTAACCAATAATTTCAGAGGTCAATGGCATTGGACACAAACAAAATCTTATTTGGTGGTATGCTTAAATGTGGCCTTCTCTCCGTTTCAGGGAAGTGGCCTGGTTGGCAGGAGTGTTCAGAGGTCAGCAGGGGTAGCACACACTACATTCTCTGACTCCCTCCAGAAACCCAATCTTATAATCAGTCCCAGCGCAATTAAAGCAAGTACTTGGAGCTGCAGTGCAGACATGGAGAAGACAAGCTGGCTGATTCCCATCTAATTGTCTCCCGGATCAGGGAACCCTAACCTAGCTGTGGTCCCACCATGCATCACTTATCTCTATTGCAAGAGGCAAAACCATTAGATGACAGTCTCACCAAAGGGATCTGGTATGCACCCTCAGCCTCTATGTCTGGTACAGGAAATTGATCTAGGAAAGAGGTAATAGTGGAAGAAGTATCAAGGAGCTAGCTCCATACACTCTACCACACATAACCTGGAAATCTACAGGTTTCAAGGAACAAAACACCTTGTGGTACAGGCCTATAACCACAACAGCTTGGGAGGCTGAGGTAGAAGGATCACACACTCAAGGCCTACCTGGGCTGCAGAGTGAGATCAAGGGCAGTCTAGTAATTCAGACCCAGTCTTAAAAAGTTTAAGAGGGGGCTCTGCAGACAGAGCTCAGGGATAGAACATTTCCTAACGCAAACAAGGCCTCAGGTTCAATCCCCAGTACGCAAGAAGAAGACAGACTAGGGGAGGGGGGGGAATGGAATGGCAGTGAGGGAATTGTTCCAAAACATACAATTTTGAGAAAGTCATGACTTAAAAGGCCAGGGTTGGGACAATCTGCCTTCAAGTAAGCCACCATCCCCGTTTCAGCCAAGTTGCCTCCTAAGACTGAGCTTTGGTGGTCATACCCCCAGCTCATTGAGTTCAGAGATCCTTGCTCCCTGATCTACTAAGATACGGAATGTGTTTACCACATAGCCCATAGTCATGAACTCTCAATCTGCCTCCCAGTCCCACACACAATAATGGGCTGAAACCATGAACCAAAATGAAATTTCCCTCCCCTGGACCAATGCTGTCAGATGTTTTATCGAAGCAACGAGGAACCACCACAACAGAACCCATGGAAACAAAACCCAAACAAGTAAAATATAAAACAAAATATATATAAAAAATACAAAGGGGACTCAAGGGCCACAGCTGAATACTTTGGTAGGACAGCTAAACTCTACCAGGTTATGTGAGGATATGTCTGAGATGGTCACTCAACATCACTGCTTCAAAAAAAAAATGTGCACACGAACATTCCTTTCTGAGTTGCTGACCCCTCCATTAGGGTGTGACAAAGCCCGGTGTCTAGAAACTCCAAGTTCTCCCAGACTGACTTTTAGAACCCAAGATCCAGCTGCTGATAAACAAGCAGGTCTTTCTCTTCGTTCTCCTCAAAGCTGTAACTAAGGTTCATTTCCACAAGCCAATTCTTAAAAAAAAAATTAATAAATTACAACTTGCAAAGAATGCTAAAAAGCCCACAGGCACCTAAGAAGTGCTTAAAAGAAACAACAAAGTATTAAGCCTGAGATAAATGGGTTTATTGTGTGTTTACTGCAATGTTAACATAGTGTCCCACAGCAGAAGGTCTCCTAACTCCACTTACCACGGCTTTGGATGATAATAGCGGCATTAATTTTAAAATAATTGTGAACCAATCATGGAATCTGACTCTTGTTCTTACCGGCAAGAAAACACTCTAATTAGCAGCACCTTGGATGCTTTGGAGATGGGCACGGGTGAGAGCAATCTACTGTTAATTTCTCCTAATTACCCAGAGAAAGCGAGGTTGAAAGAGAACTAGGGCTGTGCTACAAGCCATGTCAACTTGTCCCAGGACACAAACTCCTTGAACCTTCCCACACTGCATGCAAAGAGCTTCCCAGTCCCAACATTGCTGACATTTAGGGGAACAGAGCTATAGTATTAAACACAGTCTTGACCTCCATTCAACGGATGCCAGCTAGGGCTTCTGTACCTTAGTCCCACTCACCTCAGACATTACCAATATTAACTAAAAGGCAAAATCACCCATTTGAGAACCCCAAAATAAAACAGCCTTCACACCAAGTTATCATAAAGACCACATGTCATCTCACGGATTGTTTTAAAAGGTTGTGTTAGGGGACACCACGAATCTGAAACATATCTAATTGGATGTAGTTAAAGGTGATTAACAGACAGAAACCAAATGGAAAAAAAATGCTTCGGGTATCAACTTCAAAGGAGAATGAGTGGATTCAAAATTGTCTCCTGGTTATATGGAGCCTCTCACTCCTACAGAGTGCAGGTATTTTCTAAATCATCCACTCACAGTGTGTTATGTTGTATGTTTAAGCTATTTCACACAAAACAAACACTCCAAGAGGCGAGCTTCATGCACAGGTCTGCTGTAAAAGTCACTCTGCAGAAAGAATAGGTCATGTGTGCTACATTGGCTAACAACAGCTTTGGTACTAAACATTCAAGTTTTTTTTCCTTCTCTTATGGCATTGGCAGGGGGTGATCCCATTGACCATACTATGGCAGTGAGTTTTTCTGGGCACCAGGGCTGGTCCATGGTGGTGTGAGACCCACTCGCTCACACACTTCAGGAGCTGGTGCCATGCTGGACTTCGTGCTTGTTTGCCTAAATCCGAGCATGCTCACTGGAGTCAGGCAGAACAGTGGAGCCTACCTCGGAGCTTAGAGTATCACTTGCACATCTGACTCTCCCAAGTCCCCTACAAATCAAGTTCTTGGCCACTTGCTTCTCTGTCTGCTGGCACCTGTACCAGGCCTGCCCTTCCTTCTCAGCCCTCACCTCAGGAACACTGGTGCCACATTCTCCTCCCTTTGACTTATTTGCTGGACAAGAGGGATATTTGGTTCAGTGTGGAAAAATATAGAGTCAATAAAGGCCACACCCCTACCATTTCTTCAGCTGGTGACACAGAGAAGGCCTACTGTTCATTGCGATCCAGGCCTCAAGTGTCAAAGCAGAGACTACAATTGGTTGTGGGAGTAGAGAAAAACTGTCCATGCTAGGATGGGGTGAAAACCCATGGGAAAGGGAGAATGACTTCCCAGAGTCTGGCTAGAACCCTTCATCTCCAACTGACGATGGATCTGGGACCCAACAGATGGTATAGGACCCAACAGGCTTTGCTAGGCCACCCCTATATCAATGTGTCCTCCTAGGAATTCACTTGCATTGAGACCCTTAAATTGATCTCCTCTTTCACGACTGCCAGAATGATGGTTTGCTGATGTCACATTCCTTGATGTACAGATGGTTGTAAAGATCCAGTCTTGAAGGCTGGGTAAGGGAGGCAGGTAGCATCAGGAATAGCCCTCCCTCTTCTTCCCACTCCTCCTCCACCATCGTGGAGTTACGGTCTCACCACCCTCTATCCTCCAGGGTGGACCAGGCCGCATTAGCCACCAGGGCTGTATGTGTGCCTGCACTGACATACTCTTGACAAAGCTCTTTCAGCAAAATTACAAAAGCCAGGGCTGCTTTCTGAATGTCACAGACAGATAGGATGAAACGGGTGCTTCACAACCATGAAATACAATGTCCCAATCAAATGACAAATCATGCCTCTGTGAGTTTTATATCTCCATTTAGGAGAAAAAGAATTACACCTTTTCCTCGGACCCTTATTAAAATAGCATGCACCTTCCTAAAGCTCCTGATGAGGTTCTAGTCAGGGTGCCATGATTCTGAGTCAACACAACAGGGGACCAATGGGGATAGAGAGAGAGGGGGGGGGAGTGAGAAGATGTAGCCCTGGAGGCTCAGATCAGCCACATAAATATTTACTCTGAGGCACCATTGTCCCTGAGAAACAGGACAATGAAAGAACATACTGTTGGCAATGGCTAGGCCACTCTTCCCTACAAAACCGAGCGACTGTAGTCTATTTCAGGAATCAATACAGACCAAAAAATAAGCGCTACTTCTTGCAGGAAAATCTCTGCCATTGGCTCTGTATTGTCTCGAGAACTGAATAGCTGGTATTTTAAACTTCTTTTATTACATTTTAAATATTATCCATTACATGGTGCTAATAATTCATCAGTTAAAAGACAAATATGAACTTTCTGGTTCATTAAATCTTACAAATTAAGCTGGATTTTAATGGAAGAAGGTTAAAACTGAAGCGCCTTGGCGGGGGGAAGCATATCTAACAACCAAATGACAGAAGTACGCACTGGAGCTCCAATGTCAGCCCAGCAACACTATGATAAACCTGCTATTAACAATGGAGCTGTATGAAGACCAAGGGAGGGGCGTGAATTGGTCCAAGCCCATGAGAGAATTACGAAGGGATGTTTTGCAGGCTGAGATATTTTGCATTATTTGCTGTGGATTTGATAGCCATACAAATTGGAATTGTCATGGTGTAATGATGGCTTCCCCGTGACACCCAAGAAATACAACCCTAAGTGAACTGAGGTTGAGTTGAGCTGCACACACTGCACACCAATGCAGTCCTCAGGGAAGGTGGAGGAAAGCACCTCTGAGCTTCTTAAAATGGGCTGTGTTCTTACCTGGGATTTCCTGAACCACACACTCCTGCTGTGGGCAGTACCCTAACCTCCCCAACAGACCCTGGGCCTCCTGCATGGACTCTGTGAGCTGTTGGTCCCCCTGCCCTAAGCTCAATGTCTCATAAATCAGAAGCCTGCATTGGACATCAGGAGGGTGAACAGTCTGAACACGAAGTACTGAAGCCATTTTCATCTAGTTTCTACCTTGTGGTACAATCTAAAGTCTTTTCATGAGAACAAAAGTGATGGAATAAATCCCCCACCCCCACCAAACACATCAGACTGTCTGGCAGGAGTTAAACTCCCACCACCCAGATATAGAGTGCATGCATTTGAAATTCACAGGGTCAGACTAGGGTGGCTGCTAAGCCCATGACCTTCAGCCCTCCAACGTTTATGATTTGGTAATTACCAGATGGCAAGGTAACTGATAGCTGCTCTTTTCCCTCTGTTACCGAACCATTTCAATAAACAGCAGGGAGAGCGGATGTCTAAGCAACTGGGTGTTGCAGGGGATCCAGTCTATAGCTGCTCTTTGAATAACTCAAAATTTATGCATAGTATTACACATTTGACACTATGAAACTCATATGTAGACCCTTTGCTTTTTATATATGACATTATAATGATTCATCATCACTATCATCATTACAACTACCAAGCTCTAAGACACTACTCAGAAATGAAGTTTGCTTGGTTTCTACTGGATCAGCAGCAGACTTTCACCCTACCACAACCTGCGAAGCTGATGCTGGACTTCGTATCCCAAGGCTCACCCAGGCTCTGCAGTTGCAGCCTGGTCTGTAGTTTTAACCAAAGCTAGCGAGAGCATCTCATCTGCTCAATTAGTGTTGCTGCAGAATACCATTTCCTCTTGTGGCTGATAAAATATTAATCAAAAACAGGAACTGAGGGATGTCTCAGTGTAGATGTCTCCTAATGGTAATACGGGGAGGCAAAGAGAGATCTAGAGGTCATTTAGTAGTGACTGAAGAAGCAGGGGAGAGTGACATGGGGACTAGGGAGACGGCAGGCACAGCCCGAGAGCCAGGTGAGCCACCTCCGCTCAACACGGAAGAGGATTGGATGCAGCGTGCACCAAGGTTCCAGCCTGAGAAACAGTCTGAACTCTGGGTCTTCTTCTTAAACACAGTGAGGACTTAGTGACCAAGGTCATTATAACTAGTAGATTTCACTAGGGTTTTACTTTTGTTTTTTTTTTAATTTGAACTTTATTTTTCACTCTTTCTGAGTTTCCTCATTGTACTTCCTGCTTTAGTGGACCATACAGCAAAGATGGCTGAGTCTCAAACTCACCTGCACAACCACGAATATGTGTGTGAAAAGAACACAGCTTTGGGAACACCAGACATGAGTGCAGCTTCACTCAGATAAACTGTTCATCTCTCTGCCTATGGATTTCCTGCATTATCTCTACAACTGTTGGCTTACCCATCTAGAATCAAAAGTTCCTTAGCGCCTGGGAAGGGTGTGAATGCCCTCCACACCCAACAACCCAACCCTCCTCCGATGAGCATATATGTTTTCGCAGGACCACAGCAGACTCATTCCCAAGTGGGCTGATGACACCAAGAATAAGTTTTGTTTGTTTGTTTGTTTGTTTGTTTGTTTTTTGTTGTTTTCTAAATCAATGACTGACGACTATCTAAGACTTTGGGGAATCCAGTTGTAGACGCCAGTTAAGCAACGCGACCTGAAAACCTGACATCGCTAATGTTGTAAGATACACACCTTTTTCTAGTGTTATGTCAGATGTTCAAGTGGAAAAGCACATGCAAAAGGTACAAACTTGTGATAACACCAAAATCTGGAACTCTGGTCCTCAGTATTTTCTATGACAGATCTTTAATCTGTGCCACTGAAATAAAGGGACATGTGTAGAGCATTTTGAGAACACTTATAAAGTCAGAAACTGGCATGGTACACTTCCCAAAGAGGCCTAATGTATATTCAGAATTTACCTAAGACAGATGAAAACATTACTGACAGGTACCTATGTCTGCTTCTCCCCCCCCCCCCGAGTAAAGTTGTCCATCCTGCAAAGGATGGAGCCTGTGTATATGGGCAGTCTTCTATAATACAGCTAGAAGTGCTGAAAAGATGCCTCAGAGGTTAAGAGCACTGGCTGTTTTTCTAGAGGTCCTGGGCTCAATTCCCAGCAACCACATACAATTCCCAACATCCATATGGTGGCTAACAACCTCACATAAAGCTAGAGGTTAGCAGCACTGGAATATGGACTTGGGCCACGCCTTTGACCCATTCCTGCCTCTCCACATCCCTCCTCCTTCTGACTTTTGGGAAAGCACCAGCAAGATTAAGGAAGCCCCTCTCTGTTCTGTGAGCGCAAACTGAGTGAGCGTAGCCCAGGAAATCACCTCCTGCTTCCTCATCCTCAAAAGAATGGAATTGAAAGTCTTGGAGACATTAAAACCAATTAATACTGTGAAATCCTGCTCAAATTACCCTCTTTAATGTGTATCCTCTTAATTACCATCTGCTTCTACATCGAAAAACTTCACTCCAAGTGTTTCTATCAGGATTTTTGGCTCTTCTCACCGCAATCCATTAGAATGATAAAAAGCCATTCTAAGAGTTTAAAGTCTGGCTTAGCACTCCCACACCTGGGAACTCGCCCCATAGGAATTACAGCATCAGTCTAGACTGGGCGAGGGTGTTGACTGCATCGCTCTTTGTGGCCAACATGGAGGGAGAAACCTCAGACACTAAGTGAAAGTTCAATAGACTCCATGTGAAGACGACTGTGTCATCAGGACATAACCACAGCAAGGAATACCATTCTCCTGCTGGATGAGAAAAGCCAAATGCATAGACAGACCCCACAATTTACATTAAGCAGGTGGGAAGGGTCTCAGAAAAGCCCTATCTTAATGCATCCAAACCGCTATGATGAAACTCGTGAACACAAAGGCTGATGTGTACAGCTTTGGATGTCAAGGTCAAAGTGAAGTAGATTTAGTGTCTAGGGAGGCTCTGCTATAAGGGTGTGGAAAGGTCAAGGTGCAGTAGACTTCGTGTCTAGGGAGGTCTGTTATCAGCGTGCAGAAGGCACCTTTTTGTTGTGTTCCCACGTGGTAGGAGAGGTGAGGATCTCTCCCACTTCTTTTTCTTTTTCTTTTCTTAAATTATGTTTTCTTTGAGAATTTGATATGTGTATTTGATCACATTTACCTACCGTTCCCTACTTCCAATTTTCCCAATATTGCTTCAGGCCTCCCTCCCTCCCAATGTCATGCCCTTCTTCATAACCCATCCTTATGGGGTGGGGGCTCAGGTGTCTCTTCTCGTCCATGCTGGGATGTTAATTGGTTAGACTTGGGCAAGTCTTAGATACTATAGTTCCTAAGTGCAATGGTTCTTTCATATTCAGAAGACAACCTTTTGCCCCAGTCCTCTCTGACTTCTTCTACTTCCTGTTCCAATATGTTCCATGAGCCTTGGTGGTGGGGGGCGGAGGGGCGAACTCCTTGAGGACTACACCCTGCAACTCAATCACATCCCAAAGGCCCTGACTTCTAATCCTCCTCCCATGGATATTGGGATTTCAACCCATCATTTTAAATAAATGATATAAACATTCCAATCACAGCAAATTCTAAGGATATAGGTCCAAATATATTCATATTTATATATTTGTATGTGCATGTGAGTGTTTCATACACACATACCCATATGTAATATATGCTTTATACACATAATAGAAACACACAAGAAGTTTGAAGCAAACAGATTCCTGGGTTTTTTTTTCCTATACAGAGGGGTTTGGCATGAACAAGGCAGGAGTGAAAAGACTGACCCCTAAGAGGTGATCAAAATTATTATCAGAACAATGCACTGTTAGTTAGAGAAACACATTGCAAAATGCTGGGTAGCTCTCACTGAGTCTCAGGTGTCCTCCTAAGCATGGGTGCACTTTTAATTCTCACGCTTGGGCAACTGTGACTCCTGTCTCATAGAAGAGGCAGTGGCACACAGATAAAGGTCAGGGTCACCTGTGCTTGCTACAAAGAGAGTCTCTGCCTCTATAACCATCAGATTGCAACATTAGACGAGAACAACAGTTCAACCAAAACTAGACTTCCAACTTCACACCTGGCAAGCAGTGAGGTACCCCACTCAGAATTCCTAATGAACTTTCTGCCTGGCACACTTGACCTTCGCTAGCCTTGCAGAGGAGCGTGCCACAGTGCCAGAGATGAGCACCACACAGCACATGAGGATGGCCCGGGACTGGGCTGCAACGCAACTTCATGCACAGTGAAGTCACAGGCAAGGCATCTGTGACATGTTCTCTTGCAGCTACAGGAGATCCCATCCCTGGTAGGGAGAAGGCACTGGTCAGGCAAAATGGAGGCCTTCTGAGGGAGAAGACACACTTCCTGTGAGGACAGGGACTTCTATATGTGGCTAGCCCATTTCCAAGGACATTCCTTGGTGCCTGGTATACAGCTGAATTTCTATGGTTTTCTTAAATGAATGGAATCTTGGTGCCCTGTGAATATGCCTTGTTGATATTAAAATTGCAAGCTTCTACTTGTGCAAAAATGAAACACCACCACAAAAACTACTCCTGTGGGAAGTGTGCGCATTTTATGTAAACGTAACTTTAGTAACAGCAAATACCAACTGGCAACAACTGCCACATACTAAACTCCAGTTAAAAGGCACCATGACAGGCCCTTTAAGGACTTGTTTCACGTGACTCTTACACAATATCAGAAAGTACATTCTAGAGTTCCTGGGCAAGAGTAGGGGAAATGGAGGCCCCAAGAGTTTAATATCCTAGCTGAAGGATGTCTAGCCAGTCAGGAGAAGCATGCTGGATAAAGGCAGGTGGTCCCTCATCGGTTCATGGCATCTCTGTGTGCACCTATGATGAAAGAGGAATAAACAACAAAGCATCCTGGTCAGTTTCACTCAGGTCTAGTCTGGCAGCCCAGCATCCTGAGAGGGCAGAGGATTTTGACAGATGTTATTAGTGCAGGGGGATATTTCAGTGTTTGCCCTCTCTGGACCACAGCACGACAGTTAAGTCAGATCCATTTGTAATCCCCCCACTTTGCTGGACCCCATACAATTCAGCAAACATTTATTAAAATGCCATTATGATACCACGTCCTCCCAAAATACATATACTAAGAGTGGGACAAGACATGCACACTTAAGCACAGCCTGAAACAATTCCAATTCTGGCAATTTTCAGTGGCTCATCCTATTACTCCTCTGTGGAGACTCAACCCGTTAAATACACCAGGAAACTAAGAAGAGTGTGTGCATGGGGGCAGGGGAGCTCATGGGGCATGTGTGTGAGACTTGCTAGTTTAGCAGAGAAAAGGTTTATGGTGTCCAGTTACATCTGATAAATATTTTGTTGGATGAAAAGTAATTCAATAATAGATGAGAAGTTCCATGCTACGTCAGTTTCAGGAGTATCATTCACGCTACTAAAAATATGATCTAAGATTTAAATATTAGAAGGTATCTGGTTCATATTTGAAGGATGCCCACCCCAATTTCTTAAATAAGAAATGTATGGAGGATTTGTGTATGTGTGTGAAACTTTAAGAAATATATAAAGTCAACAGATAATGTAGTGAAAATTAAATTAAGTTCACCACTACTGGGGAGGAGAAAAGATGGTTTCTCAGAAATCAGACCCACGCATCCAAAAAGACAGCAGGAACTAGCGAAGATTACATAACACCGACAATATGAACCCTCATCTGCTGCTTATACTTCTCAGCTGTAGATGGAACAGCATAGCTTGGATTCAAGTTCAATGATGAAACCGTGGACACCTCTCTTGTCCTGGTATTCAGATGCCTTACTACAGTTTAATATTCTGATTTTTTTTAATATTGAAAGGGAAGTAGCATCAGGAAAATGTTTGTGTTTAAATTATGCTAAGTAAGTATTCTTTCAACTGGACATTTGCCAATCCGTGTGTGTGTGTGTGTGTGTGTGTGTGTGTGTGTGTGTGTGTGTGTGTGCATTGCAGGCCCATGGGGAGAGTGTGGGGGAATTTATGGAGATGGCCCATGTACAAAACAGAAGGATTGTGTTTAAGGAACAAGAGTGTAGACAAGCTAAGTCTACATTGCCAACATTCCAAGTCTGTAGAAGGACTCTGAGCTCACAAAATGCTTCCGAGTGCCCCCAAATCTCTGAACACGAGAGTTGAGAATGGATAGTAATGAATTGCAATGTGTCGTGAAACAGCCATAGTGGGGTGCACCATGCAGCTACAGGAAGGAAGGTGAAACAGCCATAGTGGGGTGCACCATGCAGCTACAGGAAGGAAGGTGAAACAGCCATAGTGGAGTGCACCATGCAGCTACAGGAAGGAAGGCAGGTGCTGGAAGGCTCTGTGTCCTTTGACCTGGAGGGGATCAGAGAGATAAGCAATGAGAATCAGTCTCTGGTGCACAAACATGACAGCAAACAGATTCAGCACAGGCGAACATGAGGGGATGGCGAACAGCAAGAATGATAGGAAGGGACTGAGGGCGCTCTCAGCTCTGGGCCATGGCCAGCTGGGATGGCTAGCCTGGGGACTGTGAGAGGAGGGAGAACCCAGGGGATGTGTCCTTGACTGTTGCCATGGAGTCCCTGACTGTGCTAAGCACATCTACTCCCTTAATTGTGAGAAAATGTTAATAGAAGGAGGGGAAGAACGAGAGGAGAGGAGAGGAGAGGAGAGGAGAGGAGAGGAGAGGAGAGAAATAAGAAGAGAAACCCAATAACACAAAGATCTTTTGGGTCAGAAGTCTTCAACTTTGCCAAATTGCCCAAACTGGGGCACTCTGACATGGTGTGTGCTGACTCCTTGGGAAGGGCCCTTTCCACAACCTTCACAGGAGAGCTGGAGCTGCAAGGGCTGAGCCTGCAGACCAAGCACCAGCAGGGGCAGCAGCAGATAGGACCTGGGAGCCGGTGGGGCACCATGTCCCACAGCGACCTCCCAAGGAAAGTGATCACTAAAGGTAAACAAGCAAGGAGAGTCTGCTGCCCATCTGAGCACATTCTCAAATTCAAACATCGTGCCACTTTACCCGGTGAGTGTGCAGTGAGCGAAACCCTACTAAGTTCTCCTGGCCTTGCAAAAAAAAAATTGTATCTTAATCCTACCCCCAATGTAAGACCTTGTTTTTACTATAACAGTGACTTTAATTGCAGAAAATGATCAGCAACCTAAAAAAATGTGCCCCCCCATTTTCATGTGTGTGTTCAAATGCTTTGCAGCATGTGGGAAAGCGTGTGTGTGTTTGCATGTATACACATGTGGAGGCCGGAAGTTGAGTTCTCTCAATCAAATCCAGAATTTGCCGAGATGGTCTTGCTAGGGATCCCTGTTTCCTGAGGGTGAAATTACAGGTGGGCCAGCATGCCCACCCAGCTATGGCATGGGTACCTGGGATCGAAACTCCTGTCTTCACTTTAACCAGCTCCAGTCCCAGGCGGGGGTAATTAACGGCAGATGTCTGTTATTCCCACAACACAAATTACACCTGTCTTCCTAGAGTCATATCCCAACTCCTACACAGCAGGGGCACATCGCACTTATCTCATCAGTGGCTGTGGGTGACATTATCTATGACATTATCTATTCCTGCATTTTTATATGGCCTGGAAACCACTACATTCTGGTACTTTTAAATTAATCATTCCACTTAATAATATATAACAGGCCTTTCACTGAGGTTCAGGGCATTGGAGCCTCTCTATTTGTTTCCGGAACAAGCAATGATGTGGTTGGTACAAGCAGGGATGTTGGTCAGGCAGGTGCTACCTGTGACAAGAGACAGCGAGGGAGGGTGGTCGCACTTTCTCTAAATGCACCAGGATAACCATCAGGAAGTCAGGGTCACTGCAACTTGGTTGCTATTATTATTTTTATTTACTGAGAGACTTGTATCTCCATATCTCCTGGCTATATACACATATGCATCTATGCATATTTATATACACATATGTATTCTTCCAAACAAATTAATAGTGCAAATATGCCAAGGAGAAAACTGTGATGGGTCTATTAGTGAACTCACATGCTGGTTTTAAGAAGTGGTATGTGCACACACACTCTCAAGCACACATACTCATCTGCAGCTGTTGTACATAATTAATGTGCTAATTATACATAATTATCTAATTACTAAAAGAGGGAGTCAAAGCAAGTGCAGTAGTAAAGACATCAAAATCTGCTCCTTCTAGAATGTTCTAACTTGCTGAACTGGAAAGTCACTCCAACTGCCTCCTACTGTCTGAGGACTCCATGAAGAGGGATGCCCAAGGAACGCTGTAAGCGGGGGGACATGGTGCCATCCACTTTCAGTACTAATTTCCTTAAAACCTTTATACAGAGCAAAGTTTATTCCTGGCGGTGTAACAGGCCCACGTGCATCAATGCAAGTTTCCAAATGACTGTTCTCAAGAAGGCCGGTCCCACAAAGAAAAACAAAAGTGGGAGAAAATGCGGACGTAACTTTGGAAGATGGCACTCTCTCAGAACCCAGGGGGTTTGTACAAGGCTGATCCTCATAAGTGCACAATGAGCAAGCACAGGCCCGGGTGTAAGTGGTAAGTAAATGCCCCCGGAAAGAATGGTCCAGGAAATGCTGTCACTTTTTGCCTATAAGTGAGGCAGGTGACACTCACTGGGAGGCTCTGTTAAGTACTGCATTTCTGGAAAGTGTTATCTACTGAATCCTTTTACCCCACGTCTTCCCATCTGTAAAAGTCAAGGGGATGAACAGCAAACCAGCCCAGGCTACTGCCATCCCCTGTAGGTCATTCAGTCATCCTTCCATGAAGCTTTGCTTTTACCGAGCTCCAAAGCAAACACCTTACAATAAGGTAACTGAGACACTAGGGAGCCCTGTGCCTTGATGGGACACAAGAGGGACCACAGCTCTCTATACAGGATGCAGATATACTGTCCAAAACCTGCTTTCTGTGAACAAATCACTCTCTCTCTCTTTCTCTCTCTCTAGCCATCTATCTTTATCTCTATCTATCATCCCTCTATCTATCCAATCTATCTCTATTTCTCTTTATCTCTCTCTATTTTCTATCATCTATATATCTATATCATCTATCACTCTTTATCTCCCTCTACTATCTAATCATCTATCTCTATATTTCCCTATTATCTATCTATTTATCTATCTGTCTGTCTGTCTGTCTGTCTATATTGAGATGGGGGCATATCCTCAGGCTGGTCTTGAACTCACTACATAGCACAGGCTGGATTCAAACTTACCACAGTCATTTATTTTTCCCAGTATCCTGAGTCCTGAGATCACAGGTATTCCTCACCATGCCCTGCCCAAAAAATTAAATCTTGCATCCAGGCTTGACACCAGTACAGACTCATTCCATGTCTGAAGAGAATAGCCTCCTGCAGACATAGAAGCCACAAGTCACATCTTGAGGTATAATTTGTAAATTTGTCGATTCATAGACCTGTCTCTTTCAAAAACATGATTCAAGCCCTCCACATGCTTTAATGCGACCATCAGGATGCAATGGGCCATGACAGGGAAAACACAAACCAGTTGGAGCCTCTGAAGGCGCATGCTCATTACTTTTACTATTTAACTTTACCTTTTAATCTTGGGCCATAAAAACTGTCCTAATCAAAGATCCATAAATATCTCTGGAATGTACAGACGAGCAGCTTTGATGGGCCAGGAGCATATGCTGAGCTACCCCATCTCTCTCTTTCTCCTGTCAAGCTGAGTACTGGGCTGCCTGAGGGGCAGGCAGAGTGGGGAGAAGATCCAAACTACTTAGGAAAAGCAATTCCAAATTCTAAATATGTGTGTGTATTATATAGTGCACTGCATTATATGAAGTATACAATATTGTATTACTATACATATATATGAGAGCACAGTAGCCCAGGACAGGCGTCTCAGGGAATATTCACAGATCTCTTTTCATGCAGTTTTGCTTTGTAGAGAGTAAGGACTCCACGTAGAGTTGTTAAATGAATGCATGAGCTCAATTAGAATACTGTTATTCATTTTTATTTAAAAACTAGATTTATTTATTTTATTTCATGTGTATGACTGTTTTGTGTGCATGCATATATGTACACCACATGAATGCCTGATGCTCCAGTCAGAAGAGGGCATCAGATCCCTGGAAATGAAATTTCAGATGGTCATAAGCTACCATGCAGGTTCTGGGAGCCAAACCTGAGTTCTCTCTGTAGCTGGGCAGTGGTGGCTCAAGTCTTTAATCCCAGAACTTAGGAGGCAGAGGCAGGCAGATCTCTGTAAGTGTGAGGCCAGTCTGGTCTACAAAGTGGGTTCCAGGACAGCTAGGGTGGTTACACAGTGAAACCCTGCCTCAAAAAACCAAAAAGAAAGAGACAGAAGGAGGAGATGTTCTTAATCACTGAGCCATCACTCCAGCCCCAAATATTGTTCTTTTTTTTGTTTCTTTTTCTAAAATTGTTTTTATTGGGATATATATTTTTCTCCACTCCCCTCCCTTTCTCCCCTTTCCCCCTACCTTCTCCCATGATCCCCATGCTTCCAATTTACTCAGGAGATCTTGTCTTTTTCTACTTCTTATGTAGATTAGATCCATGCATATCTCTCTTAGGGTTCTCTTTGTTGTCTAGTTTCTCTGGGGTTGTGAACTGTAGGCTATTTTTTTGTTTTATGTCTAAATGCCACTTATGAGTGAGTACATATCATATTTGTCTTTCTGGGTCTGGGTTACATCACTCAATATGATGTTTTCTAGATCTATCCATTTGCCTGCAAATTTCAAGACATCATTATTTTTCCCACTGTGTAGTACTCTATTGTGTAAATGTACCACATTTTCCTTATCCATTCTTCGGTCAAGGGGCATTTAGGTTGTTTCCAGGCTCTGGCTATGACAAATATTGCTGATATGAACATAGTTGAGCACATGTCCTTGTGGTACGATTAAGCATCCTTTGGATATATAGCAAGAGTGGTATTGCTGGGTCTTGAGGAAGGTTGTTTCCTAATTTCTGAGAAATCACCACAAAGATATCCAAAGGGGCTATACCAATTTGCACTCTCATCAGCAATTCAGAAGTGTTCCCTTTACCCCACATCCTCTCCAGCATAAGTTGTCATCAGTGTTTGTGATCTTGGCCATTCCTACAGGTGTAAGATGGAATCTCAGAGTTGTTTTGATTTGCATTTCTCTGATGGCTAAGGATGTTGAGCATTTCCTTAAGTGTCTTTCAGCCATTTTAGATTATCTGTTGAGAGTTCTCTGTTTAAGTTTGTACCCCAGTTTTTATTGTTCTTTTGATGACCAATTTCTTGAGTTCTTTGTATGTTTTGGAGATCAGCCCTCTGTCTGATGTGGGGTTGGTGAAGATCTTTTCCCAATCTCTAGGCTGCCGTTTTGTCTTGTTGACCATGTCCTTTGCTTTACAGAAGCTTTTCAGTTTCAGGAGGTCCCATTTACTAATTCTTTCTCTCAGTGCCTGTGCTACTGGGGTTACAAATATTGTTCTTTTAAATTCCATTTCTAATCATGCATTGACTCCTAAGTAACTGTAATCACCAAAGAATTTTGAATTAGAGACTGGTGTTCTTGAACACATTCAATTTTACTTAAGAACACTCCTTCCTTTTTTCTTTCTTTCTTTAAGTTAAGAACACTGAAAACACTTTTCCCCCACTAACCTCTTCCAAGTTTAAATTCTAGAAACAAGCCTGTGTTTTTTTAATAACTATCATTGCAGCATATTTCTGTATGAACAGTAGTACATGGGGAGTGGCCTTTAAAATGTGATATATAAATGCAAATTTATAGGAATTTGCAATTTATAAGACTAACGCCTGGCCTTGTTTTATTTTGTTTGTCTTATTTTTCATCTATTTCTATGACCTTTTCTTTTTTCAAATGAACACTATTCTGAGATATACTACAGGGGACCATTCCTTGCCATAACACCCTGACGACCATGATGCCCAGAGTTGTGTAGAACTCCATGCAAGTTACATCTGTGAACTCTAGAACCTTGAACAAAAGATGGTACACATGGAGTCTGTGTTTCTGTCTCCGGTGCCTATCAGGATGGCTGCTCTTTCTTTTCATGTGGAGAGTGTAGTCCTGAGACCCAGTCACCTCCATTTGCAGGGCAAGAATGTGGGAGAAGGAGTTGCACAGCTTAGCACTAAGCATAACCTGTCATAAACAGCACGCTGTATTTAATATTCAGAACAAGACATCTCTGTCTCATTCTCGAAGGCCCTTTTGACAAAAGCCATCCCACAGCTGCCAGGAGTATCGAGTCCAGCTGAGGACAAACTTCAAGATGAACCTGAAATCAATTTGCCATCAAATTTTCATGCCTCTCCCAGACTATCTGTGGCATTTTAATTACAAGCACCCAAGGCGGGGGGTACTACAGATATTGACACTTGGCTCCTACAATAAACTTTATTGGCAACCTCTGTCTGCATGCAGCACTAACCCAGAATAACAAGAAATGTATGAGAATACGTAAGCAGGATGGGAGTGTAATTGCTCAAAATCATTGGTTTTCTCCACAGGGGCCTGGGCATTTCTTAGTCACCAGGTTTGGGAGATAGAACCTGATTAGTAAAGATGACTGGGTTTGGAGAGAGGGGTCAGTAGGTGAAGCAGTTGCTGCACATGGGTGACGGCCTGAGTTTAGAGTCTTTAGATCCACAGAACCCATGACTAGCTGGCTATGATAACACATGTCTGTACCCCAGTGCTATGTGCTGGGATGGGGGGGTTAAGACAGGAGATTCCCTAGAAAGCTCAGAGGCCAGCTAGCCTGGTGGAAGTTACAGAGGGCCGATACCTAAGGTCGACTTCTGACCTGCACATGTATGCTCCGTGGCATAAAATATGTAAACATGCACAGATGTGCACACATACAGAGATGAATATGCATAGCCTTCAAACTAGACATGCTACCATGTCTTAGAAGCCTGTGTAGTTCTAGGGTCCTTGCCTGTGGGGCAGCACGGTGTCAACTGGTTCCCTTCAGTGTGGGATGAGTATTTCTGAACTGCATCATTCTCGAGTCTTTCAAGGACAGAATGTCTGGACAGAAGGCCTTGCTACAGGTTTGATTTAAGGGAACAGAAATGCTCGCTGCTGGTACTTGTGGCAACCTGCGTGTTGGGACAACAGGCAATTATCTGCCTGGGTACTGAGAGGAGTCAGCCTCTGATAGTTCCCGAATCCCGTGCAGGCAGCTAGATGGGTTGTAAATATCAAGAGAAAGGGAGGGAGGGAGGGAGGGCCTGCAATTTGCCAGCCATAAAGGATCCTTGCTCTCTGAAAAGTAACACCTTGGGACTTCAGACTTACGGTTTTATGGGCCACATTGAGTGCTCATGAGTTGGGGTAAGTTTGCTACTGGATAAGCTACCACAGCTCAGGTGATCCATGCCTGTGACCAAGGACCACCATCTTGGGGCTGGGGACAGCGTTGTTTCATGTTTCCCAGATCAGAAGCCTTCAGGTATTTTCTTAATCTTGCAGCTAGCTTAAATGGACTCAATATTCTGATGAATGTACACAACTGACTTTCAAAAAATGAAGGAGTGCCTACAAACAGGCACACGTAGCCCTCACACATTTGCTAGTGCAAAGGACAACTGGCATGGCCTTCACCAATAAAAACTCGGGAAAATAATCTTTGTTATGCATGCCCACCGCCAACTGATGTGCAAGGAATGCTTTTATTTATCTGTGACAAACACTTGTATCCAGAGCTGAGCTATGGCTTGGCTTCTGCTGAGTAAATGCCATCCCAGCTGAGTGTGGCTTGATGCTCAGGAGTGAATTGACAGGAGGAGGCGGGAAACACTAATGGCAGACATACTTTGGCACGCCACACCTTCTTCGATTGTATAAGTGAATTCATTGCTGCGCTGGATAATTCCATTTTTAATTTTGTGCATTCATGAATGTGATAGGTACAGGCATGTTAGCTTGCAATTTAATCTGCAATGGGAACATTGCAATCACTTTCTCCATCAAGACCATATAAATAATGCAATCAATCAAGCTTTGGTTTGTAGTTTTGCCTATTCCCATGGTGTAAATACTCCTGTCATGGCTGCTCTCAAGACATCAAGGCAATATCCTTAAATGGAAGGTCTGAAGCATTGATTTAGTAAATATATGTTCTGTTCTTTCCACTATTGGGATGCAATTGATCTAGGAAGTCTCTTGATCAACCTTCTAACATTGTGACATGATGCTGTCATCTACGAAGTTCATGCTAGAGAACCATGCACTTGAGTACAAAAGTTTCAAAAACATTACCTCCAAATGTTTAAAAGGTGCTTATGATTTTGTGTTGGGCAGCACTGATACCAATCCTTGGCCCAACTTGGCCCACAGGCCACAGAGTTGGACATGGGCAGAAAAGCATAGGTAATAGTTAAATGCTGTATTCAGAAAACTGCAGGAAGCATTCAGCTCTGATATTAATTGAATATCCTAGTTACTGCATAGCACCAAGTCACTGTAGTGAAGGGGTCCCAGAACAGTGAATACACTCACTGCCCACTTTGCAAGAGCACACAGGTAGATGTACACACACACACACACACACCCCAGGAAATTCTGCCAGCAAAACTCCATGTTGTCTTCCTAGAAAGATGGACCCTTTGTTACACAGGCCAGTTGGTGATCTACACCTGGAAGGCAACAGCGGAAGAGAGAGAACTGGGTCTGGGAGAGTTGACGAAGAAGGCAGTGGAGACAGCATTAGACTCCACCCAGTACAGAGTGGTCAGCTACAGCCCCTGTTGACAGGGCCTACCACCTACAGGCAGAGAAGCCTCTCTGTGGCACTGTTTTCCCTTCCGACTTCCTTAAGGGATTATCAGCTTTTCTTCTACTTCTTAGAGTTACAAAACATCGTCGACTTTTGATTTTTTTTTTAATTAGAAACAAGCATGGAGCTGAAGCACGCGCTGCTCTTGCAGAGGTTCAGTTCCCAGCACCACTCTGGGCAGCTCACAATCACCTGTAACTCCAGCTCCAGGGAGTCTGCCACCCTCTTCTGACACCTCTTACGGCACCCCTACTCATGTGCACACATGCACACACGGACACACATGAATACAAATACTTAAAAAGTAAAATAAAGATTTTTTTTTGTAAAAAAGAAAAAATAGCAATGCAATGGCATTCTGAATTGTTTACTTCTCATTATTAGGGCACAACGTTGGTATGAGAATTGAAAGTTGAAATAGGCATTGGGTGTAAAAGATGAGAGAGTCAGGGCTAAGGCCAGGTTGGGCAGCCCATTCTGCAGAGCTATTTATTGCGTTCTTTTTTTATTTATTGCTGTGTCTTTTCTTTCCTTCCTTCCTTCCTTCCTTCCTTCTTTCTTTCTTTTTTTCTTTCTTTCTTTCTTGCTGTGTAAATTGGCACAAATTCTGAGGGTCCAAGTTTTCTATACCGTGTTCATTAAACTGGGCAGAGGACTGCTCTCTCTGTAGGCAGCACATAACAGCAGCAGCAACAGTGCATGGAAGTAGAGAGCGCTTCCTCTTCCACTCAATTCCAAGGCACCACGTGCAGTTACATGCATGTATCAAGAGGCATCCATCTTGCAAGTTTGACTAGGGACAGGACCACAACAGGATGCTGGGTGCAGCCCCAAATAGGATGTCTACAATATGGATGCCACGTGCCTGTTTCCTCAAGGATAAGAGCCCCACTGTGACATGCTGAGGGCTTGTTTGCATGGATCTGCAGTACATCACGTCATATATGGCATTTAATTGACTAACCGCACAAGCCATCTTCTACGGTGCTCCCTGAAAAGGTTAAAGCTGTAACACGTCTACGAGATATGAACCAGAGTGCCCTGTCACTTGTCCTTGTCTGGGCTGGCCTGTTGCCTTTTCTGTTTAATGTGTGTCCTGATGATCAGTGGCTTAAAATAAACATCCATAGTTCCTTGGGATAATTCACACTTTGAATTTAAAAAAAGAATCTACAGCACTTAGCCAAAAACTTATTTTTGTCATACACACACACACACACACACACACACACACACTAATACATACAAAAATTCGGTATGTGTATGTGTGTATGCATAACATGGGTGTAGATGTCTGCAGAGGCCAGAAGAGGATGTCAAAGTCCCTAAAGCTAGAGTTGCAGGTGGTTGTTAGATGCCTAATGTGTGTGTTGGAACCAAACTTGGGTCCTTTGAAAGAAGAACAGTAAGTATTCTTAATGCTGAGCCACCTGTCCAGCCTTTGCTTTTTTTTTTTAAGGCATATTTTTGTTTTCTTTTATGTGAGTATATGTGTGTTCCTGGATGCAGGTATGCTCAGCCATATTTGAGTGTGGAGACTAGATGTCTGCTATTCTCCACCCACCCCTTTCCTTTTGAATCAGGATCTCTGGACTTGGAGTTTGCCATTTCAGCTTAGTCGGCTGTTCAGGGACCACAGGATCTGCCTGTCTCTGTGTTGATAGGGTTGTAGCTTTGGGCTCTGTTTTTTTTAAATGGATTCTGGAGATCCAAACTCAGGTCCTCATGCTTATGCAGCAAGTGCCTTACCTGCTGAGTTATCTCCCCAATCACTAGAAAATAAATTTATATTCATATATTATTACTGTTAATTGTGGCTTTAAAAAACAAGCAACACACAGAGAGACATCGCTAATATTCTCTACCATCCGAACATGACTGGTTCAACCTACACATTTGCTCTCTGTTGAATGAACAAATATCAGAGTACTATCAGGGCTGACCTCTTCATCTGAGATAACATTGTCCTTGCGAGGAGGATCTTGCTTCTCCAGAGTGTCCAACAGTGGTAGAAAACAGACAGGACCTGAGTCTTAGCATAAAACACGCCTCAAGCAAGTCCTAAGTAATCAGCTCCTAGCTTCTAGCAGAAGTCACCTAGTGAATGTGACATTGCTAGAACTGGGCAGGTGTGGAGATGAGGCGCTTGGCTCCTTGCTGGCATGTGTCATTCGGGTAGGTAATAGGATTGTGGAGATTCTGAGCCTCCCCCCACCCCCCTGCCAGGTGTGGAGGGAATAAAATAAAAAATAGAGAACACTTAGATTCCCTTTCGTTTCTGTCTTCTTTTCTTTCCCAGGTTAAAATAAAATTTTAGGAGCACAGGGGCAAGACTCCTGGCTTGACAGAGTGGCTAAGTCACCGGGCAGACTCCCTTGTGAAGCAAAAGCGAGATACAATGTTGACATGTGCCAAGAACACACTTGGGCAAGGAGCCAAGAGAGCTTGGCCTGTCAGTCCACAGGGAACTAGAGAGCAGAGAGTCCAAGTACATTTAGATGGATGCCTTGGGGTTCATCGGCAGCCTTTTTCATGTACACAGAAGCTCCTGCCCCCAAACTTGAAGCCTCTTGTTTCTGGCTGTGGACCACCCCTGTAGGTCAGGGCATATCTCTTACACAGAAATCAACTCGATACTAAAGCAGATCTTGGGGTGTGAGGAATCTAGAAGAGGCCAAGCCAGGATGGTAAGCTTTCCTACCAAACCATCGCCTGCCTCCTGTACCTAGCCAAGGTAATGTCCTCCGCAGAGCCAGCCCTGCCTTTCTTCACACTGTTCAGGATTAAGGAGAGGCCAAATCCACACCACTAACTCCACCCCTGCCCCAACCCCAGAGCCCTGGAGTCCTCTCCACCCACTCTCTACCAAATCAGTTCATCTGGGTAATTTTTTAAAGCGCAGTACGTGGGCCAGCTGGAATTAGTTGCCTCTTCCTGGCCAAATGTTTGGGGCTCCTTCCAGCCTTCAGCCTGCATACTGTGTGTGCTAGCAAGGTCTGGGAGGCTTATCCAAGACTGGGAAGGAGGGTGTTGCAAACCACAGGACCCAGTCACTTCTCTGGGCTGGAGCAAGCAAGGAGCCTGGCCTTGATAGGCGGGTCATCTTTGAGGCCAGCCAGTCATCCTCTGGATCTAGGCATCCAGCTGGGTAGACTTCTGATAAAACCCACACCCATCCCAAGTCCTTACAAACAGAAGATGACTTTCCAGGGAGGGATGGGTGAGCTCATTGATGCTGCTCTCTTCCAGAGCTGGTCTGATAGGAGAGCCACTGGACAGGGCCTGGCAGGACACCGTCTTCCGTGTAGAAAATCGGCTACTTAGATAAAGTGCGGTCCAGTCAGAAGTTGCCTTGAACACTTGGCAAGTGTGTTCATTTGGGATGAAATAATATAAACTGAAGGGCACGCTCTTCTGCTTCCTCACTCCAGCCACAGGGAAGGCAGCTAATAGACTCCATCTACAACCCCACAGCTTTCAGAAATAAGACCTGTGTGTTTCAGGTTTTGTATTTGTTTTAAAGCTCTTTAACTTTAAAGTTCTGGAGACTGGGCTGGGAGCTGCCTGGTGTGAAATGTTCTTGGCCTATTGTATTTAGGGGAATCAGGGGAAAAAAAAATCAGGGACAATAATAGCCCTTCACAGAGGAGACGGGATTGTGTTCAACACACCATTTATCTCCTTTTAGACACAAAAGCATGTGTGCAAATATGTCCGTTTATACATTCTTCTTCTGGGGGCCTACAATTCTTCCAAGTCATTATTCATATTAATTAATGTGTGTTTGGCTTCTAAACTGCTGGGCTTAAGAACTCACGTTGAGATGTGCTAGCTAGTCAGTAACCCAGCCCTGCCTGTGACTGTGGCAGGGGTTTGTGTGTGTGTGTGTGTGTGTGGGGGGTGATGTGCTGGATCTGGCCTCCTGTCGGGGAGGGGAGGCTCACACATCTGGGACAAGGCTCTAGGCCCCACAATGGGCCTTACACTTGCTGTTTGGGACCTGGGATTCATTCTTACATCCTCCTTGATGCACAGAGAGCTTTTTCAGGATAAACTGGGCCATAGTTCATAAATTCTGAGTGTTCGAGGAAGGAAGAAAAAGTATTCCTGAAACATGGTCCATACAATTCTGTCGTCTGGAAGGACCCAGCTCTTTGAGCGTGTTAAGGGCAGTTCATCAGCAAAGCACTTTGCATGGAGCTGGAAAAGAAGCCTGGCAAAGGAGGTGGGAGAAAATACCAGAAGATGTTTGTAATGACTTTCAAAAGATTCCACAGAGACAAATTTGCTCCAAGATACTTATCTTGCTAATAAACATTAGTTCATAAAATAATTTAATGTACATATGTGAATTTTAGAGAACACTTTCTGAAAGAATTTTCTGGAAAAACAAAGCAACCTTTTCGTTCACTGTCTTAAAACTTTACCCCCTCCCCCCCAAGAGCTATTTCCAAGTACAAAGTAGAGATGTATTTGATTTCAGTTTTCCACAGTGAATCTCTACTCACCCAGTATTTTGGTTATTTATTAACCATGCCTAATTTTGTAGTTTCTAGCTTTATATCTTTAAAGTCATTAAAACTCAACAAGAGAATTTATCACAAAAGAAATCTTTCAAACACAGTTGCCAAGCATTTTTCTCCCTCCCTGACTGACATCTTTAAAACGTATTTTAAGGTTATTTATTTCATCACACCCAGGGAATAAAAAAATAATAACTTGCAGCCTCCAAGTTCAGAGAAAGCATAAAAATGTGATTTACTATTTATTATACAGTTAGGCACATGCATATTACACATTGCATGTTAATCTCCAGTGGGCTAAGTTTAACAGACTTGACAACACTACTGTTTGCTAGTGAGGAAAAAGAATTGACATCTGTTTGCTTCCAGATAGGACTGCTTCTGTTTATTTTCTGGTAAACCGATAGAAGATAGACACTTTAAACGGGCAGTCGAACCACAGTGCCCCCTGGTGGAGAAATAGCAAACAAATGCGTGGCAGGGTTTCTATGTTTCTCAAGATTTTAGAGACAGGTAATTGTTACAGCGTGAAAAAGTTTCAATTAAAGAACAAATACAGATAGGAAGACTGCAGCTCATGGTGGCTTTTTTTTAAAGATGAAGAGTAAAGAGTTACATTAAACTCCTCAAAATCACCTAGCTCAGACATTATGCTTTACAATAAAGAATTAAATATACTTGGATTATACACTGAGATTTGGTCTTTAGAGTAAAATTGAGAATCGCAGCATATATGTATTTTTAAGCTACATTTACAAAAGTGATCGGTCAGCAGATACACACAGGTGGACTTACTTTCTGAATTTGCAGAGAAAATGGAATGAGTGGCTTCCAGATTTTACCAGGTGGCCAAAGGACTCCATCTTCCCATCATGCTCTTAGCAAGCACTGCTGATAAGCAGCTTACAGGGAATCTCCTCGGGTCAGACATAAATAGACAGTCTCAGGTTCCCTTAATCCAGGCGCACATCGCCTGCAAGTTAGCCCTCATAAATCTCAAACCCAGAGGAAGCACACGAAACGAAATGTTCTTAGAAGGCACAGATACAATAAATGAGAGCGTTGGCTACACGGACTCATTAATCACGCAAACAATACTGATGCCTCGTGCTGATCTTAAAGTACCACTTCCTTTTCTCGGAAGGCCACCCCCCTTCACCTCTGGCTATCTTAGGAAAGAGAGGAGTCCGTCCGGAATGGATCAGCGCCCCTTCACTCCTTCGTGGACAGAGAAACTGTATCATTAATGGTTCAAGGTCACATTGCAGTTGTAGAGAGAAAAGGTCATTCTGTTCCCTCAGTCCACAGCTTCCTGCTTTGCTAATCATGCTTCGATTCTGATGTAAACTATTTCAAGATATTTGCCAGGCACAGATGATTCTGACAAGGCTAAAGGTAGGAAGACAGAAGTCCATGAAAAAACATGCTGGCCAGCTAATGAACAGATAATCATGATGAGGGATGCATTCCGACCACCGGATAGCATTCGCATATCTATAAACAAAAGTATTTGTAGAAGCTGTTCTCAGGTAAAATTTGAAACCAGAACACCATGTATGTTATGATTCCATTTCTCTGAGGTGACCCACAACAGGCAAGCCCTTAGAGACAGGAGGAGGTCAGCTGTGGCCTGGAGCTGTTGGGGGTGGGGGTGATTGATGTGCTGGCTAAGGATATAGGATAGTTTTTTTTTGTTGTTGTTGTTGTTTGTTTTAAGAGCTAATTAAAATGCTCCAAAGCTGTTTTTGGTTAATGGAAGCACAGCGCTGTGAATATACTAAAAGACACTGGCTCGGACACGTTCCACGGGTGGACTATATGGCAAATGAGATGTATATCCACACAATTCGTAAACTTAAAGGAGGCCAGTGGAAGGGAGAGGCTGCAGGGGGAGAGGGGCGGTGGTGGGCGTGATGACTTCGCAAAGTTCTAGTATGTGAGAAATTGTCCTAGTTAAAGGGGGAAAACAACAAAAACAATTAAAAAAAAACAAAAGAAAGTGGGGTGCAGGGCTGGCCTCTGGAAACCTGGGTTAAAGCAGTTGCAAGGCGTTCTGACTCAGCTCCCCTTTCTTCAGATCTGGAAGCTGATGGTGGTAATTTGGTGTAAAGAAGGGTTTCCACCCTTACGGCTTTCCTCTCCTGTGCTCCCCAGCTCCCTGGAGACCCACATTCAATCCCCCTGGAACATGGCTAGTCTGTAAGGAGTTCCCAGGTGGCTCGAACATCCAGACAAAGCTGAGGAGCACTGCTTGGGAGCGAGCCAGCAGAACACCGAGAATACAGTCAGAAGAGAAAGCTGGCGGGAAGAGCAGCTGGCAGGCTGGTTTTCAGGAACTATCTACTCCTTTATGTCGCACTGAAGATGCATCCAGAGTCCTCACTGATTATCTACAGGCCACTGTGGAAGGCAGGATGTAGTCAACCAGCCCTCCCCGCAATGAAATCCACAAACATCCCCATAGTGTTTTCCACAGACAGAGATATTAGAACCAAGTCCCTGCCTTCTGCCAACATAGGCATTATTCCAAGAACAGCTTCGTTGTTTTTATTTTTATTTTTTAAGTACCCGTGTATCTGTGTGTATGTGTGCATGTGTACCCCGTGTATGCTCAAGGAAGGCATTTACGTAAATAATTAGGATCTTCAAGTACTGCCATTTAGCAGGTAGGCTCCCCTTCCTACTCCACGTTATTGGCTGCTGAACAGCTGAGGATATTGTGTCCCCCACCTTCACCCCAGCCAGGGCTAAGCTTAGCTCCATGGCTGGGTTTCAATCCAAGCTAAACATGTGCCAACGCAGAGTGGTACCTACGTTACTTCACTGTGCAGTAAAGAAACACAATGGCTTTTACTTTCGTTCCTTCCCCCCTCTTCCTTTTGGACCGTCTATGAGCCAGGAACTATCGACTCCTCACAGGGCCCAGCACAAATGCTGTTGTAACACGCTCTCTGGGTCTGTAGCGATCAATGACAATTTTGGAAAACATTGCCTGAATAATTCATCACAGAGCAAAGCTTTTGGATGGAGTGATATTGCTGGGGCTTCCAGCACAAACATACATGTGTTCCCAAGCAGCTAGTCCAGCTGGAAGACAGCTCGGAGTCATTGGGATGGCACCCAAGCTGAGCCCCCCATTTTGTAAAAACATTATGAGCCATGTACCCGCTCCTAGTCATAGAAATACATGCCAGAGCCTCAGCCAGGTGTTCCAGCAGCATGTGCCTGGCACACCTTGCCACTGTTCCGGCCACGGAGGAAGTGTCCCTGTAGTTGACTCCATGTAGCAGTATGTGGCCTTAGAACAGTAACAAAAAAAGACAGGCAAAAACAGAAAGGAAGGAAAGAAAAAAATAGCCAAATGGGAGGAAGAGATGGGAAAATGCTGGCTATGTTCTACCGAAAGACACCAGGAAAAGTCATGTTAATCTTGGCACTTGAGATGGAGACTTAGCACCCACATTAAATGCTTTTGGTTTATTCTGGAGCCCCACCTCCTACTGCAATGCACAGTCTAGACCCAGAAGGGCTACAGCGTATGTAAGTATTTGCATCTCTGGGCTGGCAGAGTTCCGCACCGCAAAGGTGTGCTTGCTGCGATGTGGACGCCCATCCTCACTTCACATTCCAAAGCCATCAGCATTACCTTTAACTGCTCGTCTTTTCTGTTTTATAGTCAGACTGCTTTGTTTATCTTTTCCTACACAAAGCGACCAAATTTCAACTGGCTTCTTCCTCACCTTTTATTTTTTTTTCCTTTGTAATTGATTTTTTTAAAAACCAAAGCATAAGGGGTTTACTTATAACATTACACATGCATATTATTATACTTGTTTATATTGAGACCCTCATCCCCCATCCTGCCTTGCTCCCACCCCACTTCTTACTTAAAAGCTTCCAAGTAGTGAGGCTTCAAGATAGTGAGGAATATTTGGGTATTATTCAATCCTAGTTAGGCCAACCCACAAGAGTCTGTGCACAGAGCACAGAGATGGAATGTGAGGAGGGCCCACGGCAGGAGGTTTTATGTTGGAAGGTGTCAAGCCCCAGGTTTGCTACTGAGGTTAGAGAAAAGAAGAAGAAGAGGAGGATGAGAAAGAGGAGGAGGAGGAAGAGAAGGAGGAGGAGGAGGAGAAGAAGAAGGGGAAGGAGGAGGAAGAAGAAGAAGAAGAAGAAGAAGAAGAAGAAGAAGAAGAAGAAGAAGAAGAAGAAGAAGAAGAAGAAGAAGAAGAAGAAGAAGAAAAAGGAAAAAGTGGGAGGGAGAGGCATGAACTTGTAGGGCCAATGCATTAGAACTCACAGCAGCCTGTATAAGACCTGCACAGATTCAGCCAATCAACCTTCCAGCACGGGTAGGGGAAGGGGCTCATGAGGCCCTAGCTGAGAGGCTTCGAGCAGGTGATGTATGCTGAGAAAAAGGGTCCTGAGTGTTCTTCAGCAGCGTGGTCCCTGGTAGGTTACCCCCACTCCAGTGGATGCCCCACACTGGTGTACACACATTCAGTGGGTTATTTAAAAAACAAACAAACAAACAAATAAAAAACAATAACCCAAGAAGTTAGGAAGTGTATGTGGGTAGATCGGAGGGTACTTGGAGGGGGAGAGGGGTAGATATGGCCAACATACATTGTATTCAGGTATGAAACAACTGAATGATAATAAAAATGGTCTGGATCTTGGGGTAGAACAAATCCAGAAGGTTGAAACAATCAGGCATTCAGATATTACCATGTGGTGGAAGGATGCTGGCAGAAGGGGCTAGCGAAAGAGCTTGGAGACTCAATGTGGGGGTTCTTATCCAGTGCCATGGACCCGACATGGAAGATGATGAGGGCACTGTGGTCCCTGAAACAATAGGGAGCGCCCAGGAGTCCAGGATGATCTCATATACACATATAATGTGAAAGCAGAGAGGTGAACAGGAGACAAGGCACATATAAGAGGCAATTAAAAAAGAGACTGGTGGAGAGCTGGGCTGTGGTGGAGCGTCCCTTTAAATCCCAGCACTCGGGAAGCACAGGCAGGCGGAGCTCTGTGAGTTCGAGGCCAGCCTGGTCTACAAGAGCTAGTTCCAGGACAGGCTCCAAAGCTACAGAGAAACCCTGTCTCGAAAACAACAAGAACAAGAGATTGGTGGAGAGCCAGGAGCTCTCCCATGGGCCAGCCCTATCTAGAGAGACTGCAAAGTTCACTGCCACCATTTTTCATATGGAAAAATAAAGGCCTGGATGGTTTTTATACTTAGGAAAATTCAGTTTTAATCAAAGTCAGTTAATTATTGACTCAACAAGGGATGAAACTAGAATAAAATCATTTTTGCCTTAAGCCAAACTATTAAGAAGCCTCAGAGAGTTAATAGACTGAGAGTCCTCGGAATTATTTCTTTAGCCTTTGTAACATCCAATCTTGACTCAATCATTATTGGGCTTCTCTCTCGATGCCCAAGAAAGAGAGATGACCCCGGAGGTTCCATTTATAGTTCAGCGCCTAGAAAAGGCTTTCCATTGCTCTCCTCGCTGCTCTCGTCCTGAGCCTGTCCAATCTGATGTCCCTTTGCTCCTGGCCACCTTGGTGAGACTGAGCAAGAGGAGAATAAACTACAACACACTTTATTTTAAAATGCCATTGTGGTGTCAGTGAGACGCTCAGCAGGTAAAGGTTTCTGCTGCCAAAGCTGAGGACCAGAATGCAATCCCAGGAATCCACATGGTGGAGAGAATGGGGTCCCTCCACTAGTCCACTGACTGCTAACTGCATGCTTTGGTGTGTGTGCCCTCTACAACAATAATAAATAAATATATTTATATACATACATAATAAAAAAATTAAGATAAAACTTAAAAATTAAAAGTCATTATGATACCTAATACTTCATATGCTAATTTAAATTTTAAACATAATTAAACATTTTTCAAATTTCCCTCAGAATATTAGTCTTTTAAATGAATTATTTGGAAGTCCAGTATCTCCTTCAAATGCCTGTCTTTCATTCATATATTTCATCTTCTTAGATATAATGGAAGTTCTCACCTGGCTACTGTCCCTGCAAGGCAAGACTAAGCTCCCACACTGTATGACTCTCCTGCATGAACCCCAAGAAACAAGTATTTATTATGCTGTAGGAGGCCAAGAGGTGGTGTTACCGTCTCTGCCTTCCAGCCAGTCATCGAAATGCTCACAAGCCAATTTTGAAAATCACCCCCAGACAGACTCACCCTTAAAATACTTAGGTCTCATGAAAAGAGAACTTAAGACTTAACCTCAGAGTCCTTTGCCTTTGTCCCTCATTGTCCCGGTAGCCTGCAGCTGTGTTTTGGTGGCCCTGAAGGAAGAGACCAGTCTGCTCAGCCATCCTAAGCCTTCCCATCTGCAGTGAGTTAGGACTTCTGTTTGGAGCACACCTCTCTGAGCGCTTCGAAGACTTGGTGACGGTCCTTGACTCTGAGAAGGTGGGCACAGAAGGGGTTGGGGCGGAGGGGTGCGTGTAAACGATGCAAAAACAGTTCCCATGTGTGAAATTCTCCCAAGGGGGGCAGTGAAGCAGCCCATGACTTTGTGTGCTGACCCGAAAGACTTCCCTCCGTGATGGAATCTCTGACCGAGAGAACTAAGCTCATGGATCTCGATTCTCAATCTTATAAAAACAATGTATGGTTGGATTTAAAAGGAAGAAGGAGTACAGGTGGGCCTACAGTCAACGCTGATCACGATACCCACAGATTAGTGTGTCGGTCAAGCTTCAACACACAGATTCCTCTTTGCTGTGGATGGCAGTGAACAAAGAGACGCACAGCTAATCAAGGGCAAGAAAATGAGTGACTGCAGAGAGCTCGTCCAGTATGGCTGGAAAGAGAGGGCAGAGTGTAAGAGCCACAGGTGGTGAGTGGCTACAAAGGAACAGTGTGTTTTGGACACAGCAGGACAGTTGCACATAGGAACTCAGAGCAGTTGAGAAAATAGACACAAGACTTGCCCCGGTTCATGCTAGGACAGAGCGTGGGCACGGAGCCCCAGCCCTAGTTAAGAAGCTATTGGCACCTGATAGCTGCTGGGAGGGGATGGCATTTTCTTTAGGGGTGTGGCCCCGATGGGTAGACCACCATCTGGTGAAGGCCAAGCATCCAAGAGTTATATAGTATAAATCCTACTGGGTGGGTTTGAAGAAATAAGAGCTGGGTGAGTAGGAAATGAGAGGGATCTGAGAGGAATAGGGGTGGGGGTGGGGGATGAATATGCCCAAATGTACTGTACTAAATTCTCAAAAAACTAATAAAAATAAGAAAAACAACTGACTATTTTTCAATGGTTCTCAACCCAAACTGGCTCCCTGGGGCTGAAACTCAACCAACACCCTGCTCCCATCTTTTTAGATCTCCTATAAGCACAGGGATGCCTTGAAACAATGGTTTTTAGTTTTAAAAATGTAAATCAATGGAGCATCTCCACTCGGCAGCACTTCCTCTCTGAGGGGCCTGACCTCCTAGTTCAGCCACAGATCTAGTGCATCCGTTCATCTGATGGTGGGGAGCTGGGTGGCAGCAAAGTGCCTAAGGAGGAAACAACCAGGCTCTCTAAAGATGAGCCTAAAGCCCTCGGAATGGCCTGTCACTGTGCGATGGACATCATCCTCCCACTCAATTGACAGGCCTTCCTCCGGCTATAGGCTCTCGACTGTAATTACAGGAAAGGCCATACCATAAAGATGGGGGAAGGGGTAATTGACAAAAAGCTCCGTGTGCTGACTCGAGGACCGATGGCCCAGCCTCGCACTGCTTCTTCTCAAAAGACAACTGATGCACAGTCCATTAAGCAAGGGCCAGGCAAACCCAGGAGATGGGGCTTCTGCACTCAGGGCACTCGTGCGCTCACAGAGACGGTTCCAGGACTCTAGCCCCCAGTTCCGTGGAGTGTTGTCATACAAATTATGCTCAAGAGCCACAGTTTTGCTGTGGCTTCCTTTTGCTTGCTCACATCTTTGTGTTTGTGTTATGTTTATTTATCAAGCTATCCAAAATGCAAATGGCAGGACATTTGGAAGCTTTGAAATCTGAACTTCAGCAAAGCTTCCAGCTCTAATACTATAAAAGTCAAGAATCCAAAGGTACTTAGGAAGAAAGTAGCCGCCATTAACCTTCTCACACAGAAGCAAAGATTAGGGGATGGGGCTATGGCTAGGTCAATCAAGGGCTTGCCATGTAGGCATTAGGACAGTAGTTTGATCTCCAGGACCCAGATTAAAAATCTTAGTGCAGAGGCAATACAGAATCATAACACCAAAACTGAGGCACAACGGAGGCAGGAAGGCTAGCTAAATAAGCAAACTACATGTGCACCGAGAGACTCCATCTCAAAGACAAAGGGGGAATGCATCAAAGCGGACATGCATGAGGCGGATCTCTGGCCGACATATACATGCATACACACACCTGTACTTGGACAAAACTGCTGTAATCCCTTATCATGCAATGGGTCAGAACGTGGCCCTGGAGGGTTTGAAAACCATTCCACCTGTCTGCCCCTTGCCTTACTGTAGACTTCTGATATCAGTCTTCCCAGCTCTAAGATGGGGGTAATGTAGTATTTAGAAAGACCTGATATGTTATATATTCACAGCCATCTAAGAATCAGACAAGAATGACATAAACATGATGTGTATGTACTATTGTGGGTTTGGGTTTTATATGATTAGTCACAACATATATACAAGGGATAGTTCACGTTAAACTTTTCCAAGATTCCTTATAAAATGACAGGCTCTTTGGGATACCTGGAATGACCCAAAGCAACTGCTCCTGTGAGCTGTAACATGGATGGCGCTGTTAATTATAGCCACACAGATGGATTTTGTTCAACAGGACACTTGTGTTCATCAACCTGTGTATGCAGAAATCAAAGTATGACTAAATGAGCAGGTAGCTTGCTTGCTTGCTGTTAAAATGAGCACCACAAGGAAAACCCTTTTCTTTCTGAGGAAGCGTCTGGACCAGTGTGGTGCTGGCCTCCAATCATCACTCAGAGATCCTTTCCATAGAATGTGCTTTGGAGAGCAAATCTAATTCACGGAGGCAATGCCAAGTAGAAAGCATGGATGATTCCCATCTATAACTGGTTGGAAGTTTGCCTACACTTCTTGCTGGAAGGCTAACCTCCTACAGCAGAAGACCACTGGGAATAAAATACCAAAAGTCATGGCCTTTGGGTAGGGGGCCCAGTTTGATCCCTGGCTTTAACTGGAATGTCACTTTGGACATTGGGGAAGTAGGAAAATTGTTGACTGAGCGAGAAGGAAAGCTTGAGATTGGAAACACAGAAAAACCCGCCAAAGCAGCCCATGCATTGCACAAGCCAGGCACCAGGCTGCCTGGAGTTCATAAAAAGACAACCGATGACGAAAAAGGACAAACCTAACACATTTTATTTGATGATGCAGGGTCTCTCAGAACCAAGTACTTCCTGGATAACGTTGCTAGGCTGATGTGAATCACTCAGGATGTAGGAGCACTACAACAAAAATTTCTCTGAGCCAACAGAGAAAGAAGATTTAAGTGTACATCTCGTCTCCCTTGAGAGTGAAGGGGTGGACACCTCCTGGGGACAGGGCCTGGTCTTAGTCCTTAAGGTCAAAGATGTGTCTGCTCAGTGTCATGCTCTTCCACGTGAGGAGTGGATGTTCTTACCACTATGTACAAGCAGCCTGATGTGTACTGAATGTTGAATAGTCTAGTACACTCTGAGGTGGGTATTGCATACAGATGAGGAGGGCAAGGCTAGGAGGTTACAGGAATGAGCTTAATTGCTAGAGTTACTGAGGTGGTTTATCTGGTAGGCCACGCCATGGACCAACTTCTTCACTAGTCGGTGAATAAAAAGATTACTCAATGGGAAGGCACATGCATAAACACACCCTCATGATTAAGGCCGCAGCCAAGCTCTACTGGTTTATGGTTCCAGTCTTAAGCCCTACCCCATAAGCTACTCTTTGATTCAAAGATGCTTTGTTATGTTCAGATTTTCTCCAGGTGTGAGTTAGCACTCCCTAATTAAGATTTTGTGACCGCCCCCTCCTCCCAGGCAGAGCAATGAATTCTTATACTGCACTGGAAAGAAGGCACCCAGAAATATCAGGGCCACACTTTCACATCAGTGTGAAGGGCAAGATAACTGATTGCAATAACTGTTCAGTAAACACTATGAGGTGGCAGGCTATGGTTGGAAAGGGTCACACCACAGTATCCAAGAGTGAGGTCTGCTGTTTTACTGGAGAGACAGGATGCAGACGAGAATACAGAGACGGGGAAGGAGGAAGGGGGTGACGAATGGGCTAAGTGAGTGAAGGTCTGGTCAAGACTTTGTGGATACACTGACACTGAGAGCTTTATTTTGGAATATCAAAGACAGTTTGCCAAACATATCAGGAGGTAGATAGATAGGATAGATGACAATGGTGAGCTCAGTCCATCCTGGCTGAAGCATCAAGTCAGCCATGAGGGAAGACATGGAAGGAAAGGAAGGCAGACTGGACAGCCAGGGCAAGTCCAGAGGCCTTCTTGCCAAGAGAGCATGTGGTGACTATCCTAGGATCGTATCACTAAAGATATTTCATGAAGCTCCTGCTCATGAGGGGCTGCCCTGCAGTGGAGCAAATAGTGATGGGGGATGTTCCCTGAACTGTTTCTAACGCTGATTGGCTAGCTGCTTAGCTTGGCAAAGAGAAGAGAAAATGTGGTGGTTTGAATGAAAATGGCCCCCGTAGGATCATATGTTTGAATATTTGGTCCCCGTTAGGTAAAACTCTTTGGAAAGGATTAGGAGGTGTGGCCTTACTGGAGAAAATGTGCCACTGGGGGCAGGCTTTGAAGTTTCAAAATACTCATGCCATTCTCAATGCTGCTTCCTACTTCCTACTTATGGATCCAGATGTGATTGCTCAGCCATTCTTGTGACCACGCCTTTGCTACACTCACGGACTTTGACCCTCAGAAACCATATGCACAATTAAACACTTTCTTTTATAAGCTGACTTGGCCATGGTGTTCTTTACATTAGAAAAGTGACTAAGATGGGGGCCTTCCTTAGGAAGGGATGGGGAATACTGCAGAGCCACCACACGAAGCTGAGTTAGAGCTGGCTGCTGGTCAGAGAGCTTAGGCACAAAGACTAAGTATCCAAGTGGGTGCTTAGCAACTCAAAAAAGGATAACCAAGCAATTATGAGGGCCACTTGCCTCCTTCTGTGCCTGCACTATGTCAAAAAGTGTCCTCCCTCCTTTCTATTCTATCCAGCAAGCCACAAGTCTGAAATTAGCCCTGTGTTGAAACGGCAGAGTTCATGATCTCTTTGCGAACAGTGTAAATGATTTTAGAGGACATACAGCAATGAGAACAAGAGAACTAACTTCATCACCAGGAAGCTTGGAGGAGGACAGAGCGATGACTGCAGACAAAAGTACCACAAAAACGCACAGGTGCATCAACAGCACTTGGGGTCAGTTAGGATAACTGGTGATGCCTGAAAGTGTGTGTGGTACCTCTGGTTACTCAAACACAGCCATACAGAGAACTCACAGCTGACTTCAGCATATCTGCATCTGGTGACCATGGGAACCAATACCATCATTCGGCCAGTAACCTTCCATGTTCTCGATTATGAAGGAAAATTCAAGCACAAATACAAGCCAACCCATACCCAAACTCAAAAGAAAAAAAGAACCAACAACAACAATAAAAAAAATCCAAAACCATTCTCCCCCAATCTGAACAAATCATTTAGTGTAAAAATAAACAGAAGTAGAAATTTGTCTCTAATAAACTAATATTGGTCTCCCTGGAGGGTTAATTATGTCGCTCCGTGTTTTAAAAAGATTGTAAATTGCCAGTTTCAACAGATGTTCTTTTAAAAGAATTGGTTATCTGGGAAATGGAGGGTCTTTGTTAGCATGCACCCCAGTAGAATATAAAGACTAAAATAATCTCACTATCTGTCAGCCGTGCCTTCCCCCCAATTGTTACTCACACCAATATACACCCTGTGGTTATCATCAGCTTTTGTGGCAAGAATTATAGCCTCACTGTGAGTTCAGATTCCAGATAACATGCTGCAGGAGTTTCCAGGCCTGGCTTAGGACCCACAACCTGTCCCTTCCCACCGTCACAAGCCTCAGATCCAGACAATAGCTTATGACCATCTATCTCCTGTTTTACTGGGAAGAGAGAGACTGGGTGATCATAAAAGAGGACTTTGTAGAAATACAAGACCTGTCTGAATTTAGTTTAAATGCTTGAACATGTAAAATTCATGTTACAAGCATACATACACACATATGTGACTCCTCCTCAGGAACTGATGAGAATTTCAATCTCACAGGTAAAGTGCTTAAAAGAAAAAAAAAAAGGAAGGGAGATGGGAAGACAGCACAGTCAGTTAAATGTTTGCCTTGCAGACAGGCGGACCTGAGTGTGGTTGATCCTCGGAACCCACATAAAAATAAAAAGCTGGGGCCAGGCCGTGGTGGCGCATGCCTTTAATCCCAGCACTTGAGAAGCAGAAGCAGGCAGATCTCTGTGAGTTCAAGGCCGGCCTGGCCTACAAGAGCTAGTTCCAAGACAAGCTACAAAGAAACTATCTTGAAAAAAAAACAACAAGAAAACCAAAAACAACCAAACAACAACAAAGGCTGGCTCTGGTGGTGTGGGCTGAGCACTGAGGTAGCAAAGACTGGCAGATCCCTGCGATTTGTTGGCTAGCTAATCTAACCTACTTGGTGAGCTCCAGGGTAATGATCCTGTCTTAAAAACTAACTGACAGTACCCAAGGAATGACACCGGAGGGCCTCTACACATGCATACGAAAAGGACAATCATGTGTAACCCTCTTGTTTCCCCCCACCTTTCATTTTGCAGACACTGAAGCATGCTAGCAAATGCACAAAGCACGGCTTCCACTTGGGTATCTGACCAAGAAAACAGTGAAAAGACCCCACACATGACAGTTCATTATTCTAAACAGGAGGACCTGGGCTGACCTGGGCTGTGGAGAAACATATGTTCTTGTGTTCCAGCTGGCGGTGGGTGTCTAGCTGCCAACCTCACTTGACCTAACTCTTCATTATCATCCCAATTAGACTCACTTCACAGATAGGGAAACTGAGGCTGAGGGAGATTAATGACTCTTCCAGAAAACCTAACAGAATCAGCTTTCACTATTGATCTCCTCGTAACAAGCATAAAATCTCATCTCAGCAGGAGAGGGGAAGCAGGTACTATGGATCCTGACTGTTCCTGAAAGGGCCTGTTTGCCCTAGGACTCCAGACATGCTGGGGAGACCGGGCCACTCAGTGTCCCTACTGGCAGGGAGGCATAATGTAGCCCAGGGCCCTTGGCTGAGGGAATGGAACCCAAAGTGAAGTGACAGACCTGTCAACTGGAGAGCAGCCACGCTGCAATGGTGTCTGGTGGTTTATTCTGTATTTGACCTTTCAGGTTACCACGTGTATACCTGTGTGCAAGCATATGTATGCCTGTGGAGGTCAGAAGACAACCTGGGTTTCGTTCCTCAGGCACCTTCCTCTGTTTGTTTTGTTTGCTTCCGATAGGTTCTGTCATTGTCCTAGAACTTCAGCAAGTTGTAGGGGCCCATCTGTCCCTGCCCCCCACTCACCGTCACTGCGGCGTCACTCCGACTGCAAGCATGGCCGCTGGATCTGGCTTTTTAAGTGGGGTCTGAGGACAAAATTAGGTTCTCACCAGCTTAACCTCTCCCCATTTATTATTTATCATATATGTTATACCCCCCACGACTCCTCTAGGGATCCGCCAGGAGGCTTATTTGACAAGGATGGGAACTAAGACTCTTAGGGCCCAAGTCATACGCCTGACCTGTGTGGCCTATCCCAGGATTGGGGACTCCGAGTTGACCTACTGCATCCCATCGAATATTTCCAGTGATGTCTGATGGGCACAGAGTACCAACACTGCCCTCCACAGCAGCTCCAAAGGCCCTGGGACCAACCACCTGAGAACCAGGAAGCTGGCTGGAGGCAGCAGAGGATCCTTGCAAGCCATCTGAGGTCTCCCAGGCACACACTCAGCTAGACATAAGCAAGCAGAGAACTCAGAGAAAACTCAAGGTCAGCCTTCTAGGATTTAGAAAGTGGGCTTGAGGGCTGTGTATGGGTGAGATGTGACATACTCTAAGAATGGAGTATGACCATAGCACCTAAAATTGAGCTATGCAAAATCAGTACCATAGCTCAGCGAGGACTTGAATATTCACAGAGCAATGTGGCATCTTGCTTCTGGGCTCACTGTTGAGGTTATGCCAACTTCAAAGGCATGGGGATAAAAAGCTTCCTTCCATCAAAGACCTGTCTCCCATGGTCCCTCCATCCCCACCCAGATGTAGCAGGAATGCTCACACCTTTCCACATTCACACTGCCCAGTTCCTAGGAGATACACCCCCTTACTACTTAGCTTAGAAACTAGCACGTGGCCACATCAGTCCGTGGCTATAGAGAAGAAGAGCCCCAACTTGCCCCACTCTGGAGACTGACTCAGATGACTCTGAGGCACATGGAACAGTGACTTTGCATAGAAATACGTCCTTCTCCCTCTGGTCCAGGGTAGGAAGTTGATTTAGGAGCTTAAATGGTTTAGTCGCCCAGTTCCAGTGTTTTGGAGAATGGGAATCCTGTAAGCTAGTTGTAGGGAAGGCTAACACAACTAGAGAAGCAATCCCATAGCTCCTTTCCCACAGGTTTGAAGCACTAAGGCCCAACTACTAGAACCGCTTCACAGACAAGACAACGTTGATCTGCCCACTCCAAGTAGGCATTTATCAGTGGATCTCAACCTGCGTGTCGTGACCACTTGGGGGAGGGTCACCTATCAGTTATCCTACATATCAGATATGTCCATTGTGATTCACAACAGTAGAAAATTACAGTTATGAAGTAGCAATGAAATAATTTTATGGTTGGGGGTCAGCACGGCATGAGGAACTGTATTAAAGGATTGCAGCATTAGGAAGGTTTGAAAGCCTGCTCTAGAGACATATTTAATTATTGCTACTGCAGGAGGGGAGTTGCTATTGACATCTGCATGGTACGGGTTAGGGGTGCTACTAACCTCCTTCCAATGTGCAGGTCAGATAGTCATCTCCTAAAATGATGAGCTTCCACTGTCAACAAGGCCAAGGCGGAGCATCTTCAGTCAGTCCTGAACAGGTAACAGGTGAGGTATGCCTTAGCATTTTCCAGATGATGGTTTTGATGTCCAAATGCCATGCAAAGACCAAGGTTTAATGAATGGATTCCTTCACATATGTGGGCTGGACCTTAATGGATCCCATTAGTTCATGGGAAGAGATGCAGCATGGGGCAGACAATTCCCAGAGGCTCAAGGCCGCTGATGCACCTGCTTTGTGGGGAAGGGAAACCAAAGGACCCTTGCATTAGTCATTCGGGAAAGCCTAGCACCTGTCTATATCAACATGCTCACAATGAGAAAAGAAAAGAAAAAAAACCCAAAAAGAGATAAATTATTTATCAGCATAAATATTAAAGAAAATTGCAAAACACAGTCTGGTGTCACCCAGCTGTTGTTACGGAATCATCTTGTTATAGCTTCTGGCAAAATACTGTTGTTCTTAATATCAGTGCAAGGGAATTGTTGGGGGTGAACCGCACAGGGTACACATGTCTGCTTGCCATTGAGGGCACTCAGCAGCTTGCCAACTGGCTTGTCATACCCACATGGAGAACTGTGCAAAGATACCCCATTTGGAAATAGGAAGAGATCATGAACTTCATTGGAACTCAAGATGCAATTTAAACACACACATGGGTGTGCTGCAGATAGATTCAAATATCTCAGGAGAGTCCATTGCTACTTTTATGAACTAGTTAATGGATATATGTATATATTAAATACATTTATATATATAAATACTGTTATATACTATATATACTATTAAATATTAAGTTATATGGGTCAATGAGAAGACTTGGTGGGTAAAAGTGCTTGCTACTAAACTGGACCATGTTGAATTTGACCCCTGGAGCCAGATGATAGGAAGTGAACTGATTCCTGCAAGTTGTTCTCTGAACTCCACAAGAACACTAAAGTGTGCGCACACACACATGAAAATGTGAAAAAGTAATTATTAAGTTTTGCAGATGTATGATTATGTAAGCAATAGAAAATACAAAGATGAGAAGTTGTCAAAACCTAACACTTGTGGGTAATTCTAGCATGTTTGATTGCTCTTGGTGTTACTGACATCCATTGTATATGTATAGTAGAATTACTACTGTATGCATACGGGTGTGGGACTGCCCATTTTTTCCAATTGCACATTCAAGGGCCTCATGTTGGCAGCATGAAATCTGGCAGGGCATGGGTATTTACACCAGAGTAATAAGCATACACCCTACACTTGTGCTGGCACACAACCATCACTACCAACGCCCACAGAGAAATCAGGTGCATGGTAACAGCATTCACCACGGGATTTTGTTTCCCAACAAAACGCCCATTATTCCAAGTTTAGCAAACTCTTGTCAGCAGCTCCATAGGCTCCTAGGGAACCAAGAAGTTTAATAAATCTGTGCAATAATAATTAAACACTGTAAATAATTTATCTGCTGAAGCTCCCTGACTGGTCCTTTATGCCTTTGTAGAAAAGTGATCCATGCTGACATCCTGAATAGGACTGGCAAAAGAAGTGTATGGAGGAGTGGTGGAGGGAAGCAGGTTTGCTCAATAATGGATGAAGCCCCATGCTGGGAAGAGGGACCCTCAGAAAAGAGGCTCTGTGGCAATCTGTCTTTCATCTAGAGCTGGCCTCAGGGCGGAGGTGCTGCCCTGAATCCGTGGCACAATTGCTGGCTTGTGAGCAGATGCCCTGCATGCAGAGAGCAGCACTCCTGAGACACGGAGCTAAACAGACCCACGCTGCGAGACAGGATCCCCTCGCTGCTACTGAAAGATCACAGTATATATTAATCTAGCAGGCTGCTGAATAACATTTTGAAGGAGGGATTACGAAGTTGAGAACTCCCACGGGGAGGCCAAATGACTTTCCCACCAAAATGGGAGGGAGAAAGATATCCGGTTGCTGTAGAATCTGTGTGTTTTGGAGTGTGCAGGCTACCGGGCAGATTCTGTACCGAAGAATGAACTAGAAACACAGTTTATCAAGGAGTTGTGTGATCCCCACCTGAGAGAGCTAAAATTTCACATCCATTACCCAAATGATGTTTTTTAACTACCGTATACTTGGATTAAAAGTGCATGTGGCTGGAAGAAGTCATGTTTGTGGGGTCCAGGGTCAAAGGCAAATTGTATTTTTGACTTAATTTTGCAAAGAACTTAAAGTTACTTTAAAAATAGTTTGTAGGACAGTGTAAAGCACTTGCTACTTAGGCTTGATGACATGAGTTCAATCCCCAGAACTCACGATAGAAGGGGAAAACAGACTTCCACATGGGTGTCATGGTATGTGCACGACTGCACACACACACACATACACACTCACATACATGCGATAGTAAAGTATTTTAGAACAGTATATCAATTAAGAAGAAAAAAGAACACATTGCCTTCAACCCCTTGTACAGAGATGACTGGTTCCCTGCTGTTTAGGAAGGTGTGAGGAAGGGCTGGACACTGGTCCAGGGTATTCAGTGACATGCTTGGTGACAAGCAAGCCTCCTGAACTGTTGCTCCTCAACTGCTCTGGGTTTGTGGGCATCACTGTAGGGCGGAGCAGAACAGGAGTGCCTTCTTCTGTTTATAAATCAAGCAGTGTGGAAGGAGACACCACTGAAAGCCAATGTCACCATAATGGAGCGGCTAGAGAAATGGAACCAGTGGAAAGAGCCATGCACACAGTGTCGCCACGATGGTGCTGCTAGAGAAATGGAGTGGAGGGCATTATTCCTTCCCTTCACTCCCAAGACTGCTGATTTCAGAACGGTTGATTCAAGAACAATCGCTTCCTCCAGAAGACAGATATTAGTCCGTTCCTTACAGGATGCAAAAGGGGAAGCCTGCCTTAGGAGCCCAGCCTGCATCCGCTCACTGTCTCCATGCAAATACCATTGTTTCCCAGCCTGACTATTATTAAATTGTAATGCAAACCCAACTTCTGCTTAAGCACCCGTGATGATTAGACTACAAGTCAATTGTGGGTAACACGCAGATATAAATGCGGCTAATAAGTTTTACTGTAATGATTAATCAATTTATGAATACATTATTTAAGCTAATAGCTCAGGTAGGGTATCTTAAACAAGTTACAGAGCACATCGACCAATTCCAACTCCAGCTGCCAGATCAATAGCAAACTGTAAGTAAACTCTGGGGAATAAGCACACTTGCAAAAAAAATAAATAATAAATGCAAACAAAAGAATCTTAGGTAAAGAAAACCTACAATAGTTTCAATTTGAAGACAAACATATACTACTTCACCATATACCAAAGTTGAAAGGAAATGGTTAAAAAAATATATCACTGCAAATATTGGTGCTTTCCATCCTCTGTTGTGATAAATAAAAGCAGCTCACACTGCTGCATATGCTGGTGCAAACCAGTACCAACACAGGCACCATGCATTAAAGGTGGCGTTGATACCTTAAAGTAATGAAGCCTTGGGCTCATCTCACTGTCTGTTTATCTATAACTGTCCCTTTTAATACTAATAATAATGACAATAATAATAATGATAATAATAATAATAATGTATGTTTAAAAAGTAAGACTACCAAATTTGCTGAATGGGGCCCATCTCCCAGCACACACAGGAGACACCTGTTCTCTTACAGCCAGACATCTCCCCTGCTGCCAAGCACAGGGGGGTTTTGTAAGCAAAGCAAACCCTTGCATTGTAGCATTGTCCTGTTCCTTTTTTTAAAAAAAAATTAGGGCTAATTAATGTGAGTTTAATAAATAAACCAAAAGGGCCTTGATTTACAAAGGTTGGCCATTTTATCACAGCTTCAAGCGATGGTGCATTTTAAAAAATTAATTAGTATCTTGTGAGATTGGCTACACGTTATTGAGTAAGTAACAGCGCCTAAGTGAAACAGATGAAATATTGGTAAGCGATGCAGCCACAGTATAAGTATGTGCAGAGGGTCAGAGGTTAATCCCTATTGATTTTCCAAGTCTGCGTACAGCACCACTGGGAAAGGCCAGTTCAGTTGGCAATCAGCTAGCACAAATACATTATAAATCTTACTGTCCGCCTCCACTGATCGGTGTCCCTTACTTCCTTTGCTAAAGACCATTAAAAAACTACCAAAAAGGGGGAAAATTCTACTCAGTTGAAACAGAAAGGAAAACCTTTAGGAAGTCTTCTACATTGGAAAAACTTCTGGGGTGACCATTGCTGAACACAGAGGCCCTTCTCCAGGAAGTTGGCTTCCCTCATGGAAGGCAGGACTCACCAAGTTCCTCAGGGTACAACCATTTCGAAGAGTCAACACAGACTATCATTTCCATGACCTTCAATACCAAACTTGAAGGGATTCTAAAATGCCTTTCACGTTTGAGGGTGTGCAAAGACAGGCAGGGAACTGAATCCTTTCATTGAGGTTGTAAAGACACCTCCAAGTTGGTTTTGTACAATACAGCTCAACCTTCAAGCAACTAAATAGGAAGCTAAATGGAGCCATACCCAGGCAGACAGAGGCACTTTGGATGTGTATTTTATAAAGTGGCCCCCATATGTGCAAGCTCCACCCCCTACAAACTTAGAGTCCCCTCCTCAACCACTTCCAGAAATAACTATGGCCAATTGTCTAGTTTCCATGATTTTCCTTCTTTAACGAAACCTCATGGTGGATCTCCTGTGTACCTGGCGCTCTTGCTAGATAAAGGAAACAGATGGGTCCTTCCCAAGAAAAATGAGACCCACATCCCACGTTCTACCGTTGACTCACACAACACAGTCCTGGGAAGATTCCTGGTGCTGGCAAACACTCTGCCATTTACCAACTGTGTGACATCCAGCTGATCATCGGACGTCTCTGAGCCTCACTTTCTTAACAATCATTAGCAACTTTAAAAGCACTCAGTGCAGGAATAAATACACAGGTGCTGGTTAATTAAAAGGTATTTGACACCAAGAAAGAACATGAGTGATGTTTTTCAACCTCTGCCTTGCAGGTGGAGTTATGACATTGTGGCTTACACAGAGGCAGAATACCTGTTCTCTGTTGAGAGAGGGGGCCTTTTGTTCCGGCCGTCTGGCTAGCTTAACCCCTGAAATAATCACACAGAAACTGTATTAATTAAATCACTGCCTGGCCCATTAGCTATAGCCACTTATTGGCTAACTCTCACATCTTGATTAACCCATTTCTATTAAATCTGTATGTCACCATGTGATTGTGGCTTACCGGCAAGATTCTAACCTACGTCCATCTCAGGCAGTCTGCCACACTGCCCTTCTTCCCAACATTCAGTTCAATCTACTCCACCTATCTAAGTTCTGCCCTATCAAAAGGCCAAGGCAGTTTCTTCAGTAAACCAATGAAAGCAACACATAGACAAAAGGACCTCTTACACCAGTTCTCCCATTCCACATGGCAGTTTCTTTATTAAAGCAATGAAAGCAACACATAGACAGAAGGACCTCTTACACCATTTCTCCCATTCCACATGGGCAGATGTAGCCTGTCCACTGTCTCTTGCCCACACCTGAGAAGTAGCATGCTGAAGGACATGTTTACAAATTACTCTGTAGAAACATTTTTTTAAATGCTCTTGGAAAGTATAAGAAAGCAAAACATGTCAGAAATGCAAATGATGCTTGGCTTGGCATGAACCCGGGATAAGATAGATGGAGAACTCTCTGGATGAGGTAGGGGTCCCTTCCTACATGGAGACTTCAGGATTTTACTTTAAAGGCTCAAGCCCTAAAAAAATACACAGGAAAAATTCACAGGCAGGTGTTATGTCTGCATACAAATACAATATTCTTAGCATCTCCATGGTGTGTACACACACACACATACACACAAACACACACACTTCCTCTGCTCTAAGCAGAAGACATGACATTCTTGAAAAAGTTACAGGCATGGCCATATGTTGGGGAAACTCTCATCTTTCTTACCTTTGCCCTTCTCAGAATTCCATCAGCTAGCTTCAGAGCACTCCAGTGTTATATTAGATACATTGGGACTGGGGGTGGTGTGGGGTGGTGTGGGGAAGGCTTTTAAGAGCTTTAAATTGAGAGGTGGAGACTGGGGACAACTGTCCTGAGCTAATGACAAACAAACGCACACCCAGCAAAGTCTCCTCCAAAATCAATTCTTTCTGGCCATATTTTATGCCATAACTCTTTGTTCCTTACAGAAACTTGCCTCTAATGGTCTCCAGTTCTCCTGGAGGGAAGTGCTTCCAGTAGCAGAGAGTAGGAAGGGTGGGAACACAAGGCAGCCTGCAAAGGCCACTGCTCTGTCTACCTGTCTGCAATCCTGGAGGCTCCAGGCTAAGTTCAGTTGCTTCAGTTCATCAGATAGGAAAATCTTAAGGGCATAAAGGGCTCTAGATACCTAGATCATTCTGTTGGCTTCTATCTTCAGGCATGGTCTAGAGTCACGGTGAAGCTCATCTTTAAAAAAAAAAACAGGGTACACAAGTTTTTATATTTCATTGGTAGGCAGCAGGTGTGTGTGTATGTGTGTATGTGTGATTGCCTCTAAGATCAAATAAAATTGTATTGTCTTTACCTTGTACCAGCTGAAAGGCCCAAGCAAAGAGTAGCTGAATGAGTGAGCCCGCCCTTTTCTTACAGCTTGCTTGTATTGAGGACGTCATGCACTAGTCTTTGCAACAAAATCTTTTTAAAGCCTGTTTTCAGTGTGTGCAGAGGTTTTATTTGAAACCAGACGGTCTACTATCTTAACCCATTCTCTCTCTCTCTCTTTCACACACACACACACACACACACACACACACACACACACACAGAGAGAGAGAGAGAGAGAGAGAGAGAGAGAGAGAGAACTACAGGCATTAAAAAAAATCTAGTACGTGGAGAGTGGAGAGGAATGGAGGTTCTACCATTGACCCTTTGTCTGACCCCTCATCTCCAATATGCATGTGACTGCTCAGATGGACACCCCGAGTGGCCCAGCCTTCCCTGCAACAATGCCCACACACACCTCAGGAGGCAACAGAACCAAGGTCTGTCTATAGCACGGATCTGATGTGTTTTATCTCGGCAGTATCACAAAGTAGTATCTGTCTTGAAACTTTCATGGCACGAAGAGACATCACTCTAGAATCCCCATCTTCACAGCACTCAGTATTATGATATCCACATCCAATATTCAGTTATAAAGTAGAAAGTCCAAAGAAACTATAGTTAGAGGTTAACAAATACACTTCAAGATTAAAATGAAAGACTTCACTAAATCCAATCTTCTCGCAGGCTGAGAGAGGTCTTTATTTCTTCTGTCTGCTAAAATTACTGACAAAAGACTGTCTTCTCCACACATAATGAGATCTCTGAAGGCACCGACTGACCCAAATTCATATCTATATAGATTTACTGACTGAAGTGGTACTGGATTCCAGGAGGTACTCAATGTGTATTGAATGGATGGTGAGGTCAACGGGAGGGGACAGAGATGGAAGGGTGTTAGAATCCAGGATAGATGGAAGGATACGTGGCTGGAGAGAGTGGGATGGGTAGATGGTGGGGTTGGCGCATAGAGGGATTGCTGAATGGGTGATGAATGGATGGATGGAAGGGAGAGAAAAGGAAGGGTGCTGGAGTCACGGGTAGGTGGAAGGATAGGTGAACAGAGGCAGGAGAGAGAGCATAATGGGCAGGTGAGTGGATAGATGGATGGACGGATGGATGGATGGATGGATGGATGGATGGATGGATGGATGGACGGACGGGTGGATGGATGGATGGACCTATGTAGTGCTAGAGCAACTGTCAGCCTAAATAGAAGAGGGATATTTAAAACACTTTTCTCTGTTTTCTACTTCCTTTTTTTTTTTTTGGCTTTTTGAGACAGAGTTTTTCTGTGTAATATCCCTGGCTGTCCTGGAACTTACTCTGTAGACCAGTCTGGCATTGAACTCACAGAGCTACACCTGCCTCTGCCTCCCACACACCGGGATTAAAGGCATGCACCACCACCGCCTGGCCCCTTTGCCTTTTGTGGCTATACCGTGAAGCCCTACTTATAGTTGAGGAAGGCTGGATATCCGAGTCTGTGATTCCCATGGCCATGAGCATCTGCTCCACTGGCGATAACAACCTAAGACTCCTATAGAACTTCAAAATGAAAGGAGAAAGAGGACCATGGTGGAAACATCATGACAAAATTTTAAAAGTTGTAAATAAATTCATGGAAATTGCAAATTCAGCTAACCCCGGGAGGGTTTATACATGAGCAGGGGAAAGAAAGGAAAGAAGAGAAGAAAGAAAGAAAGAAAGAAAGAAAGAAAGAAAGAAAGAAAGAAAGAAAGAAAGAAAGAAAGAAAGAGAAAAACTAACCCAAACTCCTTACAACCAGAGCCAGCTGTCTCCTTTGAACCGCTAGATTGCTGAGCACACGCCCTATGCATATTCATAGGCGCTGCAGGAAATTAAACACCTTTGGAACCAGCACTAAAACTCCCCCGCCAGCCAATGCAGTGAACCAATAACTCAACAGCCCTCTCGTGGCCTGGAAGAATTAATGCATCTTCTGCAGGTGGGAGGGCTCTCTTTGGGGTGGGGGTGGGACCTAGAGGGTGGGCATGGAGCCTTGGAAGAGGAGGGAGCAGCTGCCCGACTGTTTTTTACAAACGTGAGAGGAGCCCCCTTCCGGTGTGGAGCAAGGGGAATATGCCACTGTTGCCGCTTTCCTTTCCTGAGGCTTGAGGAGGAGCCCCAATGTGGTACACACCTAACCTGCTCAAAGTAGAAACAGATCAAACAAGCACAGTATTTCCATTTAAAAACATCATTTATGGGGATTTTACGTTGTCGGAGAAGATGGATACACTGTGTTTGTTTTCTACATTAATGAGCTATAAAAAGAATGGAATGGGCCATAAATACAGTATTTTGTAATCGCCTTTACTAAAAACGCTACTACTTGTGTTTATCATTTATATCCTTGTATACAACCTCAAAATTGATTACACTTTAAACCGTACATAACTTGCTGTGTTTTTCATTTCAAGCTATACCACAAACATTTTTATAACTCGGTTAATATATTCCATATTTTGTGTTCTTATTGATTATGAATATTTCTTTAGGGGATTTTATTGCTTTTAAAATAACAAATGTTAGGTATTAAAAAAATAGAAAAACCTATTGCAGGCTTTCTATTCTTCCTTCCCCTGGTAATTCTAATACACACATTTTAGCACAAGCATAGCCAGGTATCTTTCCCCTATCGTTCATGCTCCCTTACTCTGACATGAAAAACCCCCTCATCGAGGGCACGGCAGAACAATCAGATTTTCCCAAGGAAATCTTCCATTGAACAGGTTTGAACTGAATTCATAATCCTTTCCTTCTGCAATTAAAAAATTAAAGTACCAAAAGATCAAAAGATTAGCACCCATAACATGATAGGCTTACATCAAGTACATATTATCTTTCCTAATTGCCATTTCACTTTATAGGCTAAAATATGATCTATATCTGTGATAAGATTTCACTATTAATTATCAAATTGAAAAAATAAAATCTCGCATTATAAATTCTCTGCTAGAAATGAGTTTTATTATTTTTTTTCCATAATCCCATCACACAGGCTGTAAGTGCAGTGCGGCATGAACACTTTAATTTTTCCAGTTAGTTTTAAGCAAGCCCAGAGGTGAGGTTTAATAAGGATCAATGGCACTTTATCTGGGACAGGGCCTCTTCACAGCATGCAAATTACACAGTAACACTTAAAAAAAGAAATAGATTTAATTAAAAAAAAAAGTAGAACCACAGGCTCTGGAAATTCAATTAAAGGATTTATGCAAAGGTTTGCGAGGTTTTTATATGCAGTTACTGCTTACATAATGAGCTTTTCATATTAAAAATCAATAGGTAATCTAGACTAGAAGATCATCCCCTTAAATACATTTTTGAAATCAATTTGAAAAATAGTCCATCAACTGCTGTGACTCCTCTAGCTGCTTCGATTACACTAAAAGCAATATTTAGATTGTAAGACGTGCTAGGGAATATCTATGTGGGATATGGCTTTCAAGGGCTCTTAGACGTTTGAGTGCCTAAGATGATCACCTAGTAACTCAAGATTGTGTTAAATGCATAAATGATTTATTTAATTATGAGCAGGAGCCCACAGGTACAATTCAACTGCATTCTTGAGGGGGGTCAGGGAGGAAGGAAGCAACTGAGGAAGGAGAAGGAGGAAGGGGTGGGCAAAGGAGGAGAGGAAGAAGGAAGGAACGAAAGGGGCTGAGAAGGAAGGAAGGGAAAGGGAAGGGAAGGGGGGACAAAAGAGGAAAGGGGGAGGGAGGGGTAGAGGAGGGTATGGGGAGGGAGCATGGACTTTTCTAAATTAGTCTTTGCTATCTCAATTGCCTATTGTGCGCTGGCTACTTAGCCCTTGGAGATATGCATTTCGCTTTAAAACTCATTTAGGTCTTCAACTGAGGAAGCAATTAGCTAGCTTATAATTTAAGCGGACTTTCCATCCTCTGTGATAATGGGAGACAGGTCTTGAAATAAAAGACAAAACCATTTCTCCAGTCACATCTAGCAAATCCACACCACCTATCTTAGAGCCGAACTTTCCCTGGACTTGGGAAGACTGAGAACACTCACTTTATTTACAGGTGCATTCCTGGCAAACCAGGACACAAGCGTTTGAACAGAGGACAGTTCCGGGGAGGCAGAAACACCCCCCCACCACCCCACCCCCTGTACCATTACATCACAAAACATTATGTGGCTTATTCCTCAACACCTTCCCATGGCTCCAGTTATCTTCGGCCTAAGTTAGTCTCTTTCAAACAGCCCTAAATTGTCCAAGGACTTAGAGCCAAACAACACCGCAATCTTTCCTGCAGATATGTATAAACTGCATCTATCCACCTCCTACCAGCTCTTGTCTCAGCAACAGTGGCACTTGCCTGGTTAAGACGGAAGGCAAGACAGCACAGGGACATATGCCCCGGGCTCTCAGTTCATAGGGAGAGAAAAATGGGGACAAAACAGCAGCTTCAAACATCAGAGATACGGGCAGGGCCTACGCTGTGGTTTCTGGACCTATCTCATTAGTGAGCTGGCTCTTCCCCTCACAATGTGCTCACGCATTGAGGTTTTAAGGACCAATTAACTAGCATTAGCTTTCCCCAGCATTTACATATAAAACATGAGCTTCTGTAGTTACCATGGAGGTTATAGCAATTAACTCACAAGAGCCAAGATGCTTATATAAACCTATAGATACTTCTGCATATGTATTTTAAGCATTTTGCACTTATAAGAAAAAAGTAATAAGTGAGAGCCAGGGCATTATAATGCAATACTTACTGACAGCAGCATCATGATCCTAAAAGAAGCCAGGGTCGAGCAGGGTGTGTGTGGGGGGGTTGGGAGTAGATGACTCTAATTATAGGCAGAGCACAGAAACAGGAAGAGTAGAGGCTGCAGGAGCTGGGGAGGAAACGGGCTGCAGACTGCCAGGTGACCACTACCAGGGTAATAAGGGAATTCTAAAATTGAGCGTGGTGGTGACCGCCCAGCTCTGTGAATACACAAAAGCCACTGATATATGTGTTCTAAAGGGTCAGATCGAATGGCATGTGAATCATACCTCAAAAACACGGTCACAAAAAACAAGGTGCAGTTTATTGACTGTAGTGTGAGCCTGTGTTTTAAGGAATACGGCACAATTGCACAGATGTAGAAAAGGAGGAACCATGGTGAGGAAGGAGAAAAGGAATCTTTCTTTTCCATGGAAACCATCCTTTAAGAAAAGGTACGCTTCTCTCCTTCTCTACAAAATGTCTTGTCTTGCGATCACTGTTCAGGATGCCCTGGAGTAAGTGTACAAGCAGAGAGTACTGGCTTTCTAAAGGAAGGCGCTCACATCAAAGTCGGCGGAGCCTCTGGACGGCATGAGAGGAGAACCTTCCCGTCTTGGGAGTGCGATCAAAATGTCAAATAGGAAATTGTTTTGTAACCATGTGAGAAGGGTTGGTAATGGAAGTTTGAACAATGTTAACACTTAAAATTTGAGCAGAACCATTTCAATCCATAAATGTATAAAAGTCATTTTACGGTGTGCTTAACAGTCGGGACCAAGGGCTGTTATAAAAGAAGATGCCCCCAATGTCACTTCATTTTCTTTCATTCTTATTATCACATTTAAATCTCTGTAAAAGTGGTCTTGATAGGTAACTTTATTACACATCTCAAGATTATTCATTCTGCAGAGAACTTCCCCAAGGAATTAACAGATAAAAAGAGAGCACTCTCCCCTGTCACCCCTACATTAATACTGTGACTACAGAGCTAGGGATAGACCCACACCCCATCCCACCCTATCTCAGTAATCTTAAAGGTTATTCTTCTCGGCCTGCTGAAGGCCACTCGTTGCTAACACTGTAATGTTGGCTTTGCCAAGGCCTGGGAAAAAAGAGGAGGGCAAACAGGAAAAGTCAAGGTGGGAATCTGCTAAAGAGAATTGCAAAGAATGAAATAAAATAAAGTAAAATAAAATAAAAGTGCAGCAAGTTACCTGACCACTAAACACATGCTGTGGCATGCATTTGTGTGTGTGCGCGCACACACATAAATAAATGTAAAACATTCATTTGGGTTGGGCATGGTGGTGCACACTTTTAGTTACAGCACCGAGAAGGCAGAATCAGATGAACATCTGTGAGTTCAAGTCCAGTTTACATAGCAGGTTCCAGACCAGTCACAGAGAGACCCTGTCAGAAAGAAAGGAAGAAAGGGAGGGAGGGGGAGGAGGGAGGGAGGAGGGAGGGAAGGAAAATTGGGATTCTGTTTGTTTTATTTTAATGGCCAAGATATTCCAATCAATACTACGGCAAACATTCCCACTTTCCCACAGATCGTTAGAGGAGAAGGGGCCCCAAAGGTACCTGAATACCCTCTGTTCACAGGTGAGTAGGTCATCTTTGTCTGAAAGGGTCTTAAGTTTATTTCTGTCGCTGCCATGCTAGAGCAGCACAGGGACAGACAAGTCTCTGCTCCAATATAACTTATTTTATTTTCTTGTGGGGCTGGACATGAAACCGTGGGCCTTGAACATGCTAGGCAATCTCTCTAGCACTGCGCTACATCCCTGCACTACAATAAAACTTGATCAGAGATACTCAGATGTGAGTCTTTTGTATTTTTCATATATTACAGATTACTAGTTTCCTTTTAAAATATTTTGAACCATTCTTGGTTTTCAAGTTGCACAGAAAGAGCTGGCCCAGGAGGTAGGTAGACCAGTAATTCCTTTCAGTCCTGGGTTTATGGTGACCATGCCTTCTCTGAGAAAGAAATGGCACAATCTTCTTCAAATATATAAGCTTGCTGGATTCTGCCTAGGTTGTATGCTAGCAGTAGATCAGTAAGATCAGCTTGTTTCTCTGGACGGAAGTTACTCTCCACTCTCTAAATGTCTTCTTTGGGATCAGTTATCAAGGTCCTGCAGTTTTCTCTTTACAACTAAGTAGAGGCTTCTAGAATTGGTAACTCTGACTCAGGCAATACCAAAGACACATGGCTTTGTTCTCCCTCTGGCCCCGGTCATAATCCCATCATCAATGCAGTGAGCAATGTGAATGCAAAACACAGTCAAGGCCATGTGTGGCTGGGGTCTGAATCTGAAATACATACAGAGTGAATATTTACTGTGTTAACTTTTCTGTCTTTCCATCAACCCTCTGACCTCTGTCAACAGGGCTGCTAGGAAGAGCCATGGGAACAATTAGCCTACAATCTCTAACTGGAATGGCTTTACTGAATAAATTGAAAAGTCTAAATTATATCACATTTCCGCATTTAAAAAGTATCAGGCGCTGCGATGCAATGGCTCAGTGAGCAAAACCCTTGACATGGAGATGTGAGGGCCTGAGTTTGATCCTTAGAACTCAAGTTAAAAAAGGAAGAAAGAAAGAAAGGAAGAAAGAAAGAAAGAAAGAAAGAAAGAAAGAAAGAAAGAAAGAAAGAAAAAGCAAGCAAGCGTTTTGGTGGTATGCATCTATAATCTTAGCACTCCTACTGAGATATGGGAGGCAGAGACAGGAGAACCACTAAAGATCTTACAGGCCAGCCTAGAGTACACAGCACAACAAGAGAGACCCTGCCACAAGGTGGAGGGAGAGAACTAATGCCTGAAAATTGTCCTCTGACCTCCATGAGTGTGCTACAGCATGTGTACCTGTGATGGCACATATGCACATGTGCACTCGTGCACACACACACGATCCTGCACCACACCCCACATACAGATGCATATATATAAACATAGTAATTTTTAATTGAAATATACTTACAATATTGGATGTATGTATGTGTAGAGTCAAAAGCTGACACAGGATATCCAGGATAGTTTTAGTGAATGGAAAAAATGATTACAAATTGATTCATTTAAAATATTTAAAACCTTCTTTCATGTATTCATACATCTACATTTTGAAGATATTTATAGTATTCCTTCACATGGAAATAATTACTATGATAATCAGTGTCATTATAATGCGGCTGCTGAAGATGTGGGCGAGGACTGAGAGTGATAAAAATTTCCAGATTCATTCAGACCATGGGATGCTCAAGGACTATTTATTTTTTTATCATCTGACCAACGTGGCCCATATAAGATTTGTAAATACCACTAGCAATTACTATAATATCACAAAGGAAAACGGAGCAAGGGTAGCAGGAAAGGCAAGAACTTCACATAGCACTTCATGTTTCATGCATGATCAACAGTTCTGAGATCACCACAACCCAAATCCACCAGAGGGAAAATGTGTTGGGAAACAGGACACAAATATGGATGAAGCACTTTGCATGTTACAGCTGATAATGTTGTAGAAACACTGCATTGGATCACTTGCTGAAACAAAACTTCATTATTCTTTGCAAATGCTGGACTAGAAAACTGAGGTGAGGGATGATGGTTGCATTCCCAAAGTACCCTCAGCCCCAGGGCACCTATACTGCATGTGGCATTGATATGATTATTGATGGTTCATGAAATGGCAGGAGGGGTAGAGCAGATCTTGGCTAAAGAAACATGACTGGTCGTGATGTGGATGCTGAGAACGGTCAGTACCTCTACAACATGAAGGCTAATCTTTTATTCCCTTGACTTCTGCCTCTTTTGGGCAAAGTCATGGAAATAAGAAAAATGGTAGCAGCCAGAGACTACATTTATTTTCCCAGAATTGGAAAGAGGTAAAGGATGTGAGAGCAAAATTAACAGTCACATCTTTCCAATCCTCCTGGAAAGCCAAAAAAAAAAAAAAAACCCAAAAACAAACAAACAGAAACAAACAAAAAACAAAACAACACAACAACAATTGACAGAGAAGTTCTTATAGATCCCAGCATGCTTTTGTTGCCCAGATCTTTCTACATGGCCATCCTATTTTGCCAGGAACTCTATGAAGTATTGTATTTTCCAGCAGAAGCAACTAGAAAAGATCACTTAGCACACTGGACAGTAAGCAGAGCTGACAAGGCTAAAGTCATGGTGGGCAGGGAATCTGGTGCATTATCTATGGCTGTTTTACAGTCAAATGTATGAATAACTTGGGGGGGGGAGGAAAATTGAGAGTCCAGATTGCAAACACACAATAGTCCATCAGCCAGTGAGAGTTGCTGTGCCCACTTCTTCCCGGGTCCGTGGCTACACCATATTTCTTCTGGCCTCCTAAGACAGAAAGAAACGCACCACTTCTACATTTACTTGTTCCTCCAAATCGTCCCCCTCCCCCATGACTCTCCACGTTCTTGCTTCCTGCACTAACCTCATACAGATAAGCAGAGCAGCTGTGGCAGCAATGAGTTGAAGAAAGCAGAGCAACAAGATGGAAGGAGCCTGGGTTCCCATGTCACCACCGGAAGAGAGTTGCTTGGTAATCCAAAACTTTGACCCTTCTAGAAGCAATAATAGATTCTGAAAGTATGTAAATCACTGTGCATGTGTGAGCTTGTGTAACAGTCATTACTAACATTGCCTTTAGTAATACACCAACCTTAAAATGTGGACATTGCGGAGCTCCTGAGAATATCATCCACCTATCATTGTCTCTTATTCTGGGTTACGCACATTGGTTTGTTTGTGTCAAACGAACATCGAAAGGAGCATCTCTAGGGGTCGCCCAGCATCAGCTCACCTGATGTGTGGTTTACCATTGCTAGTCTTTCTCTGTCCTGCCTGCTGGCTCCCACATAGTCACACAGAGACTTCTTATTAATTAGGAAAGTGCAATCAATAGCTTAGGCTTGTTTCTGATGCTCTTAGAACCTAAACTAACCCATTTTTATTAATTTACTTTCTGCCTCTTGGCTTTATTATCTTTACTCTGTACTGCTTTTCTGTTTCCTCTGTGTCTGGCTGGCGACTCTGCCTTCTTCTTCCCAGTGTCTTCTCTGCCCCCCAAATCCTGCCTAGCTATTGGCCATTTTTTAGCTTTTTATTAAACCAATCAGTGACATATTTTCATGGTATACAAATAGATCATTTTATTTAACAACAGTTCACACATTTGCAAGAACAGTTGTCTTAGGGAAAACATGACCAGGCCTGAACTTCCACAGTATAAAGTAAATCCATGAACTCTTCCTCACTGAGAGGAAGGCATGTCTTGGCAGCCTGTTATGTTTTTAAGGTTCAGTTTTCCAGATCTCTTTACTGAACCTCATATATGAAAAGGCCTTCTGCACACCCCACGATAGCTTCCAGGGGAAGTTAGCTTCATGCTGAATGGGTGATTTATGGTGTGCCATCACATTGCATTGTAGAGCCTGCCATCTCAATTGAAAACCTGGTCTCTTTTCTGCTCACTTTCTCTCTGCCTTCAGCCCCTCTCCAAGAGCTACTGTCAGCTAACAATTTAATAGCTTAAAAGCTTAGTTTTTATAAATTACCCAGACCTGTATTTTCCTTGTTTGCCTCCTCCTAAATGTGAAACAAGCTGTGAGAATGAAATGTCTCTATGGTAGCACCCTTAAATATTTTACAGGCAGAGGCATATATATCTCTGAGGGTTTATATGATGCAGTGACCATGACTCCATGCCACTTAGCACCCACGGTATTCGCATCTGCTTCCGATAGCTAGGACTGACTGGCACTTGAGCATTCCCAACAGAGTGAGGCCAGCAGGACTGCATGGGTGTGAAAGCAAAGCCCACTGCTCCATCAACAGATGCCATCAGCATGGAGAAGCCCGTTAGGACCGCGAGAAGACAAAACGTGGTGGCAGGGAGCTTCGTCCTGAACATCCTTGGGAGGTGACAAGAGAAGTCTTAGTGACCTCTGAAGGAAAATCCAGAGCAGATCTGTCACAGTATCGAGTCAGAACATGGATTGTTGCTGCACCCTTTCTTCTCATTGGATGAAACCTCCACACTTGGAGTAAATGGCATCACCATCACTTGGTAGATGAGGAACTGAGACTCAGATGGGCTCAGCAATGTATGATAGGCAGATGATGAGCTAGCTAGCATACAGCAAACACTGTTTCTACTTACAGCTACTTTATTTTAAATTTTATTCCTATTTTTTCTACTTACCACAGTGTTCTTTCTTACCTAGAAACTAGGATGGCTTGAAGTCCCAATCCCTCTCCTTCCCCCTGCTCAATCCTGTTATCATCTCCTGTGCTCTCCTCTCTGGAACTAGGAGTTTCACTATGCCACATAAGATGCTCTCCAACTTATATGAGCAAGCAATCCTCCGGCCCCACCCTCTGGGGAGCTGAGACTTTAGGTGCACAGCATTTCATTCAGCTTCGATGTGTCTTTGGAGAAGGCTGACCATGTGCCCCGAGCTGGCCTTGTGAAGAACTGCCTTACACTGGCTGTGTGGAGCAAAAAGACAGATCTCAAAACCCTGCTGACCTATGCTTCCTCTGAAATGTCACTGTTTCAGACACGTAAGGGGGGGGTGGAGAATGAGGTGCCAGCGTGGTCAGCTAGTAGGTGCTCTGAAGGGAGGCTTAGGTTTGGGGTCTGGTGTTTGTGTACCTTTGGAGCTTAAAAAAAAGGGGGAGGCAGCATGGAACTGTGTTTCTGCACTAAAGGATCAGAATGGCTCTCTGGAAAATAGAAGCTAAGCAGTAAAGCGGTAGAAAGCCTCAGACAAGGGCAAGATGGCTCAGAGGGTAAGGGCACCTGAGTTTGTCCTTCCACGTAGCAGAAGGAAACAACTGAGCTCTGAGCTAGCCTCTCACCTCCAGACATGTGCTATGGCACCTTCCCATTAAAGAAAGAAACAATACATGTAATAAAAAAATAAAGCCTCAGACAAATGAAGCCCTTCGGTACAAGGAGTCCCTAGGCACCTAGAGGCCAGGGGCATTCCCCAGGCACTGAGTGCAGGGTCTGAGCAAGGTGACCCTGCATTGGTGCCTTGTGAAAGAGGTGGGAGGTTCTGTCCTTATTAAAGCACACAGGGGACACTCTCACTTCGGAGCTCAGCACTCTGAACAAGTGTAGAAACACATGGAATGAAACAAAGCCAAAAAGGAAGAAAGAGGCCAGAGTGACTCGTGCCATGAAGTTCACATTCGTGTGCTATCCCAAAAGAGAGCTATATCTAGGATATTCTAGTCCTGCCATAGTTACAAAGAAGTATGGTCTTCTAAATTCCAGGACCAGGGGCAGGAAGCACCAGCGCTAGAAAATCTACCTTAAGCTTTTATAAGTACCAATTTCATTCCTTCCTGACAATTCTGAACAGAGGGGAACAGGCATTAATTAAGCAAGGCTTTATCTCCTTCTACCCTAATGAAAGCCAAGTTACGGTCATATTTTTCCGAAGATTTTTCTTTCACTTAATGAAGACATTATCCCCGAGTTTTCAAAGTCCTTTTACAAAAGAGCATTCAAGAGACATTAAAGTCAGTTTAAATGAAGAAGTCTTTTTGAAGTCAATAAACAATAAAAGAACAATGAAAAGAGACCCTTTGATCCTGTCTTAGTCCAAAGCCTTTAATTTCTGTTTTAATCTACTAGATGAGTAAGACTCATGTTCAGATATCTCTCATCCCTGAAATACACGAAGCTTGAACTGCAAGCATTTCATAATTCTCTTAAGATATGCTTGCATGTGTGCATAAATGTGATGCTTACAGCACAGCTAAGTATATATATGTGGATGGCTGTATATGCATACATATCTGTGCACATGTGTATCCCACACATGTGCATAACTGATAGCTTACTAACATGGATACAAGTCATTCAGAATTTGTTCATCAGGCAAGGGAAAAGAAGTTTTAAAATTATTTCTAGTTTATGTCTTTGAAAATTAAAAAAACAGAAAGAAGAAGAAAATGGAATCTTTGGCTTTGAAATTCACAGTAAGATCAAAGACTATAATGCACATAGATTTTTCAAGGTATACATTATTAATACCACAGGCAAACACATAACTAATCAATAGAGTGGTCAAGAGATGATAAGACAGGCATGAGGCTGTGTCTGCGCACAGCACCATGCATGGTGGGCACCGGGTTCCATCTCTGAGCTCTGCTTGTCTGGCATCGTCCTCTGTCCAGCCATTTCCTGGCATGCCGTAACAGTTGGACTGTTTATCACGGATGGAAAGGGGGAAATGAGCAGTCTCGCACGCCCTCTGTGTCAAAACACTGCTCTTTCACGGGCTACCCAGCGAAATTCACAAAACTTAAAAATAACCATTTTACATGTGATTTTGTGGCATTTAGGACATTCATGGAGATGTATAACCAGCATTTGTACCTGATTCCAAGTGTCCCTGTCACCCTGTGAGAAGACCTCAAACCCATTAGTAGTCTTGCTTTCATACTCCCTTTTCCCATGGCCTCCGGAAACCACCCTGGTCCGCGTCGGCCTCTGTGGATATTCTGAATAAATGGGACCATATATGGTGTGTGACCTCTTGGGTCTGGCATGATGGCCTCTGCTAATCGAAAACCAAGAAAAGCCCATTTGATAGATTACTTCTTCTGACAGAAAAAAAATCTATGACACAGAAAATTCTTTCTTAAAAAACTGTGTGTGTTGCTCATCTGCTGATACCCTCTCACGAGAGACATTATTTATGAAGCAAATAACAAGAAGTTTGGTAATTCACTTTCTAAGGAGTGTGGGAATGCGGTCTCTATAAGCAAACAGGTTTTATAGACAGAAGACAAGGATATAACCTAAAAAACATATTAGGTTAAGAGATTCTGAGTACACAGAAGTCATTTGGGGGGGGTATTGAACTTAGGGGTCATAAAATGAATAGTTCTGTGTGTGTTTGTGTGTGTGTGCAATATGTACTACACATGTGGGGGCTATGTATACTTATACACTTCCAGAGACCAAAGAAGCATGCTGAGTGTCCTGTCGTATCTCTCTTGCCTTATTCCTTTGAGAGAGGGACTCTCACTGAACTTGGAGCTGAGCTGGCAGCCAGCAAACCCAGAGATCCTCCTGCCTCCTCCTCCCCATAGCTGTTGCAGTCACAGGCACATGCATGGCCATACCTGGCTTTTATATAGGAGCAGAGCATTTGAACTCAAGACTTCTTACTTGCAAAGCATTCCTATCCACTGAGCCATTTTCCCTGCCCCACAAACGGATGGTTCTTTAGCAAATGCTTTCTTGGAGCCACTGTGGAAAATCGCCCTGCATGATCTGTAGGTCAGTAAGATTTCCAACCACTTTGAAAAACGACCAAGACATGGTACTATAACTACTTCTCCTCTTTCAGATATCAACAGAATCACACAGCCAAAAGGAGGGTTGCAGTGTCCGAGGAGAGTTGCAATGTCTGCTTCTCAGATTGGATAGGGTACCCCCAGGAAGTGAGGCCTCCAAGCAAGAGGTCCACTTCAGTATAGATGGATAAAAAGAAAGTACAGATAGATAGGTTTGACTGCAAACCCCAATTTACTCCTTCTGACATAGCTGCTAGACTTCAGTGTGACCAGTTAGAAAACGGGGTTTCTTGAAGGAGTAGATGAAGACTAAATAAGATGCTAACACACAGGAAGCAGCGAACATATTACAGGCATCTATCATCACTGTTCCTAGTCAGGATTTTGGGCGGGGCGCTTCGTGTGGGAAACGGGAAAGAGAATCACTTACTGGGCAGCTAGTAGGTAAAATATATCCATGTCTATTATTTCATTTTCTTTATCAGGCATCCAGATATGGTTTATTCAACTTAAACCAATACAAGTGGCAAATCAAGCTTTTCCCTTTGAAAAAACTCTAGAAGTGCTTGCCTAATTCAGGGATGAGAGAGGCAACAAGGAGCCAATACAAATGATATCATATAACTGTCAATAATGAGAGTTGCTCAGACTGTCTGGACCACACTGGAACCTTCTATGAAATTAAAGAACACTTAGGCCATATCTCATGGAAACACCCCTGCCACATCCGCATGGGTTTGGACCACTTGCCTTTCAGTGGTGGCCCTTTCCAGCCACGTGGCATTTCATGAAGTGTTTCTCCAGAGCTGCTTCAGTTGCCCTTACCAGAGTTGGACCTTGTCCATCTACACACTGTGAGGACACTTGCGACACGTATTCTGGAGAACACCGATACCAAGGTCCTCATCACTCAGTACTGTGCATTCCACATTCTCTGTCCGGCACAGTGAGAGCAAATGCACTGACATGAGACTGAAGTACAGCAGGAGCAGCACTGACATCAGGCACCGCCCTCCCCTCGGCAAAGGCAGGCAAAACAACCAGCCTCAGAGCTGCTGCGCAGCAATGTCACAGAGCCTGGAAGGGGACAGGATCAAAGGACACTTACAAAGTCACAGTCTTCCCAGGGTGGTAGAGAGAGGTCACTACAGTGATGTCCTAGGAGGGGACATGACAAACAGTGGGGTTGGGCAAGACCCTGGGAAGCAGCCCAGATGGCCGGGATGCCATCAGTGTGGCTCTCCCAGTGCCCGCGGACTCCGTTCTCAGAGCTAATCAAGGGGAACAGAACTAGTCCGGGGCGGCAGGGCGAGTTTACAACAACTGACAGTAACTATAACATACGCCAGTTTGTATTAAGATGTTATCGCACCTTTCCCGTTCTAATCACCAATTATGACTCTATTACTCCTTCTTGGCAGTTCATCTGCTCCTGCCTCCGCTAAGGGCGACTTGGAGACAGACCTCTGATCTCCCAGTTCCACTTCAGTGAGCGCTCAGCACGGCGGCTGTCATCTGCAGACACTGAAGAGGGGAGGCACTGCTTTGGCTCACATAACTGTACCTGACCTTACAACAATTTACTAAGGAAATACCTGCCTAATAGCGGCGCGAGCACCGTTTCCTTTATGCTCGCCACCGCACCGCAAATTAGTGACAACAGGATAAATCTATGGCCGGCTCACTAGACACTTCATTAAATCACTGTTCTCCTGCCTTGTAGCACGCTAATAGAATCACAGCCCTCGTTAGCTACTGAATAAAAGATCAATCACAGACTTTGAAAGCTCTTGCTACCAGCTTCCAGAGGAAACAAGGAAGGGTTGGAGGGAGAGAGGAGTGAGCGAGAGAAGAGAGAGGGCGATATTTAGGATCATCGCTGAGATTCTGAATGGCCTCGCAACAAGCTGCTTCAATTACCTTTTCCACAACTGACTCCAAGCCCAATACTCAGAGGAACTTGTTAAGCCTGCTTCCAAGAGCAGAGCTCTAATATATGACTGCTAGACCCTGGTCAAAAGTTCATAATGTGCATATGTAAAAAGGTACTAAATTGCCTGAGGGCTAAAACCAGAGGAGTTTAATTGTAGCAAAATGCTGCAAATGGTCTGCTGAGGGTCCTTCTGTGGGGATACTGCTGGCTCCGGCTGATTGAAGTATGGAACATAAAAGCCTTACAACAATATTTCCTTAAATGCCGGGGAAGCTGCCAGCAGTTGGTACTGCATGAATGTTACGGAGCAAGAAAAACATTTTCCTCCCCTAAAATAAATAGAGTATTAAAAACTGCCCTGGCCCATAATTCCAAAGCTTGACGGAAAAAAAGGGAGGGCCCCTGCGATAATAAATAAGGTATAATTCACAGGGCATGTCCCATCCACTCCTAGGGTGTTTTTACATGGGCACATGGAACGAATTCAGAATGACCTGTGAAGAGGTTTTGCTCCGGGAATGGCTGAGATTTTTGAAAACAGCACTGTGCTAAAATAACCGCTGCCCCTGGCTGCTTTGCCCATCTCTCTAGGTTATATGGACATGTGTGGGCATTCTTGCAAGGGAACCTGTTTGGTTTGTCTTTATTTCTTCTTGCATTAAATGATCCCGTTTACATACCACTGGCTTCTCTCAATTTGTTTCTTGTATGTGGTCTCTAACTCTTCAATTTTACTTTTACTTTTCTCTCCTCCCTCTTTCTGTCTCTCCTCTCTCCCTCTCCCTTCTTCTCCCCCCTTCTCTCTCGCTCTCTCTCTGACACTCTTTCTGACATTATTAACTTGCTTTTCATTTGGGTAAATGACCATGGGAGCACGGAAGCTTGACAGGGTCTCCTCCTTGGAAGACCCAGGTCAGAAACAGGGCACTGGAGGAGCAAGGATTCGGCATATAAACAAAGAATTAGAATTTTAATGTGTAAGCATTTCTGAATTAACAAATTTAGCATTCATGGACAGTGAAGGATGTCATTTTACTTGGGTTTAAAAAAGCATCGAACATGGAATTCATTAGCTTTATGTATAGCTTCACCACCACCAATCTAACTGGAGAGCCACCAGTAGAGTATGAACCTGGAGATAAGTGTGGATGACCACTGTGACGTGACATCGGGAGTGAGTGATCAACACTCATGCCTCCGTTGCTGTCTGCAGACCGCACTTCTCAAGCCTTGCCCTCCAAAGGAAACACTTCCGAATTTCTTGTGAGAACCACAAGGTTCCTCTTGTAGCACCACGATTTAAAGCCGAACTCAAAGCAGCCATCTTCTATTCATGGTCCACAGAATGGCTCAAGGTGCACTCCACCTTGCTACAACACCAGATTGGTACGGAATATTTTTATTGCACCACACATTAGACAAGTGGTCACAGGCAATAGTCGCTTCGTTTTGCAAAAGCACAGACACAGCAGGTGACAGGACACATCTACCATAGGCCACACCTGCTTCTTCTCCTACAAATGGTAGGTATCTGGAGGAAGGACAGATCTGTGGCTGTTTCTTCTGTGTTCCTAGTCTGGGTAGGAGTGATCGATGCGCTTGAAACACAAGTCTTTTGGCAGGTGAAGAAGAGAGAGCGAAATAAGTGCTCTGGAAAATGGGCTCTCACCTTGGGTTGAAAAAGAACTAAGAGGCTGTTGGGATGGTCAGAAATGGCCTGAGAACCACAGGTGAGATGGGGCTCGTTCTTGCGACACATCTCCTTACTTACTCCCGGCTGCAGAGAAACCCAAATACCAGAGGTATAAGCCAGCTTCTTCGGCTGGAATATCACACTGCTGGCAAGGCTAGCTGCATGGAGCATGCAGTGCTTAGAGTCAGAGATGGATTGGGAGGAGCCCTGGCCTACACGACGAAGCCGTGCTAAGGCAGGCAGTGAGGGACAGCATCAAGGTAGATATTTGAATCTGATGATTTACTCCATCATCTACCAACTGTATAGCCAAGGCAGGTCATTCAGGGCCTTGATGTCCTGATTGTAAACTGGGTATAATAATAAGGAACCTAACTTCTGTGGAAAGCAAATGGAATGACTCATGTAAAATCAATTCTTGGTCCACGGTCTCCAACTGAACAAATGTTTCTCCATCTCTTATGGCCCATGTACCTCTGAAAATGATGCTAAGATACTGAAAACAGCACAGACCAAACCATTTTAAACCATGTTTGCAGATTTTGATTCGGTTTTATGGGAAGTCACTTGGATTCAATGAATCACTATACTCCAAGGAAGGCCGATCTTAGCATGGGATGAATAAGATGGATATATGTGACTATGCACATTAATATTCACGGTCACAAGCTGCTGACCCAGGACACACTAGGAAGTATAGAGATTCTTTGTGATTCTTTCCCTTCAGCCTCAATCAGCTCATTCAAAACAACAGATCTCAAAAGCTACCACCAGAATTCAGAGTGGTTCTTGCTTCCCAAAGTTACTGAGTGGTGTATATTTCCAGTTCTTCTGTATTGCAAATACTCCATCCTCATCTCCACCTGCTGCATGAAAAATAATTTTAAAAAAGAACTCCTTAAAAAAGAGTCATAATGAACATGCCAAGTGACAGCAGAGAACAAAGTCAGACAGGTAAGGAGATTTCCGGGCGATGATGGATTGAGTTTTTAATTCTTGCTGAAAATGCTATACTTTAATATGTGTAAAAGGTTATGCTGAAATAGTCTATAGTAATAATAATAATAACTGTCCAAGTTTTAAGACTATCAGCAAAATACCCCAGCACCAACAGACTGAGCTGCAGGGCAGATTTGCCTCTGTGGACACTAGAGAATAAGCCTGCTGTGGGGTAAGCTTCCCAAGAAGCACGCAGCCTGGCTTTACCACTAGCCTCACATCTGCTTCCTCTAGTGTCCCTCTGTTTAACCCCTGGTACATCACAAAAGGCTGAAGTCCTACATGCTGGCTTACCAGCAGAGCTGCTTAAGGCAATGATCACACTTAGTTCAAAGAAGAGGAGGCCAGGGTATCAAGTGAGTACTTTCCTGTAAAGGAAACTAGTTTTGATTTATCGAAAAAGACATGGTGAGGCACTTTTCTATCTCGAAACTTTCTTCTTTGGCTTTCATCTATTTCCTCAACTATGCATGACAATAAAAGTATGGCTGTAGGGTAAGCATATCTTATGGGACTGAAATTTACCCATGAAGCTCTGAGCTCAACCATTCACCTCTAAGAGTGGCACAAAACATGAACAGCTTTAGTACTGACCCCTGCTAGTGCTGGAGATTCCGCCATGCCCAATAAATAACCTTTACTGGGGGTCAGGAGAGACAGTTCAGCAGTTAAGAACACTTGCTGCTCTTCCAGAGAACCCATGCTCGGGTCCCAGTACCCACATGGTGGCTCACAGCGGTCCATAAACTATAGTTCCAGGGATACAAAGGCCTCTTCTGGCCTCTGCAGGCACCAGGCATGCACATGGTACACATATATACAAGCAGAAAAATTACTACATACATAAAATAAAGTCATTTAAAAAATCCTTACTGGAGTTAAAAGGTAGGGTGAAAGTACTTCTAAACTTAAACAGTTAAGGCATCCAAAGAAATGCTCAGAAGCACACAGTTGAAGATTGGTTAATGCATTTAGAAAGCAGTAAAAATTAGGGACCACAAAAGTGCCGAGAGGCTCCTGGAGCAGCTGGGAAGAGCCCCGATCTGACGGGTTTGCGGATAAAGAACTAACGATTCATGAATCTACGATGTACAACTTCTTGGGATTTCAAAATCAAGTCAAAGAGTTTTGAACATTTTTGTTTGTTTGTTTTCCCATTTTTCCAGATGGGGGTTTCCTCTATGTAACAGCCCTGGCTGTCCTGGAACTCACTCTGTAGACCAGACTGGCCTCAGACTCACAGAGATCCACCTGCCTCTGCCTCCCAAGTGCTGAGATTAAAGGTGTGTGCCACCACACCCAGCTAAATCATACAGTTTTTTTTTTTTGTATCTGTGATGTCTAGCATGGTGGGAATGGAAATGGGTAGATGGGGTTATTTTAAACGTTTACCAGCTTCTAAAGTAGAAGGTGAGTTTCCTACAATATTCATTGGCAAATGTGACAGTCCTCATTAATGGAGTATACACATGCAGATGCCAAACAGACCAAACCATATGCCTTGAAGACTCTATGTAAAGAAAACACATGAAAAGAAGCAGGAACAGGTAAAGTGGCAAAAGCCACCCATAGCCATGGCAAAGATGATGAAGACGGATAGAAAGAACAAACTAGAAAAAGACGGAAGTGTGACCTTTGGAGCCCATTCCGTTCAGGAGACACACGTCACCCTTGGCTGAACGTTCAAACAATGTTTATGTCATGTGCCATTCTAAACTATTTAGCTAGACAAGAGAAATGCATTCACTCAATACACACTTAAGAGGAGAGGCCATGAAGCCATGAACTAGGGACATGTCAGAAGGCAGTCAAGAGGATGTCCCAAGGGAAGGCCCAAAGCTCCTTTCTGGCCTCTGTGGGGTTGCACACACAGCCATATACATACAAGCAAACACACAAACAAAATTATAAAATAAATAATAAAAAAAATGAAAAAAGATTCTGCACTTCCAACCACTAACTTTGGAATAATTCACCTTCACTTAGGAGGACACATGTACAGATCACAAAGTGACACTTGGCAATGCTCTCTACCCAAAGACTTGTCAGAAGCCACTCCTCTGAACGAGTTCAAACGATAATCTGAACTAAGAGAAAACGCTTCCTGTGGCACGTCTGCAGTGGAGCTTTTGCTATCAGTGGACAATCCTGTCTTGAGAGCCATAGAGGAGATCTAAGGAAAGCCCATGGACGTCCATTAATGAGGATAATGGTAAGAAAACACTATCAAAAGAAATGGTCGAGGCAAGTGTGTGCAAACACAGACACCCGGAGAGAACATTACACGCAGGTAGAACATACATCAAGTCTCTTGACGACGTTGGAGATTAATATTTTAGGACGGGCACAAACTGTGTGACATTTCAACATCAAACAAGCCATCCCTCTGGTAGTATCACCTACCAGAGCGCCTGCAGCAAGGGTGCCAGCCCATGGGGAACATACATCTTTTTTCTCCAAACAGTGCAAGCTAATCTTCCCGGGGGCGATCCGTCAACGCCAGGACTGCTAATTTGATAGCTCCGTCATCAGATGGCATCGCAAATTTCATTACATATTTGAAATCATGTTAACATGGTTTGCTAATGTTGGGATTCACTAAAAGGCCACAGTTATTTAAATAATGAATGGCCACAATAATGGTATACATATTGCAAAAGGGACACATGTATCTTCCCCAGATCCTCTTCTTGGGGTCTTATATCATTAGTTAAGAGTCATCAACAGAGAGATCTATCAAGATGTTTCAGAGAGGCTACAGAGTCAGATCTGAAGTCACAATTTGTAGAGATTAACAACCTACATATCTGAAGGGAGAATACAATAAATTACATTAGAAGATTGTCATGTACTGGCTCCATCAGATATCCTTAAGGTAAGAAAAATTTAATTCTACTGCCTAAAAACAAAAGGCATAAAAATATTTAGTTGAACACTAAATTGCACTTAAATATCAGGTATTTTCCTTCATGTGGTCATTTATGGACACATGCACACATGCATAGATCAGCAAATTCATTCGGAAATTGAGTAGATCCCATATATGAACCTGCCCACTGAATGCTCCTATTGATGTCACATACAAAACCCTGTTCCCCCCTCAGTGTCATGGGAACTTCTCCTGCTTCTGCACCCTCAATGCTGTCTCGGTACATACCCAGGACATTTCTAAGTGGTCAACTCTTGCAGCCTGCCTCACTGTAGCCATTCTAAACATCTTCCTCTTCCCAACTCACTTTCTGCTTTCATCAAAAGGATCCCTAAGAAGCCCAGACCCCACTAGAGCCAAGATACGATGGTGGTACTGGAACACTCCAGTCAGTTGGAAGA
>PVIU01004898.1:28827-120617 GCA_004026605.1 Ondatra zibethicus | reverse complement strand
TGTGTGTAGGTGTGTGAGTGTGTATGTGTCTTTGTGTGTGTAGGTGTGTGTGTGTAGATGTGTCTCTGTGTGTAGGTGTGTGAGTGTGTATGTGTCTTTGTGTGTGTAGGTGTGTGTGTGTAGATGTGTCTGTGTGAGATGTGTCTGTGTCTGTATAGGTGTGTGTGTAGGTGTGTGTGTATGTGTGTCTGTGTGTGTGTAGGTGTGTGTTTCCTGTGGGTCTCAGTATGGGGAGTTCCTTCTCCCTCCACCAGTGTTTCTGAGGACTGATAGTTCTCAGGCTTGTGAGCAGCTGCTTTTACCCTCTGGTCCATTTTGTTGATTTCCACAGATGTTCATATCAGACACGTGAATGAGGACAAACCTGGACCACATCACCCTGGAAGGCTGCACAGCACAGGGGGCCTTTCTGTAGAGAAGGACAGGGTGAGAACATCATATTCTATCTGCAGATCTAGCGAGGGCCAGAGACCAACATGGACCTTGGACCAGTGGTTTAAACCTTCCTCATGCTGTGACTCTTTAATACAATTCCCCAAGTTGTGGGGACCCCCATCCATAAAATCATTTTCTTTGCTACTCCATAACTGTAATGAATGCTACTGTTATGATTCAGATTGTAAATATCTGATATGTGACCCCTCTGAAAGGGTCATCTGACCCCCGAAGTTGAGAAACACTGGCTTGGAGATTGTTCTTCTGGGAATAGAGCGAAGCTCATTTGTGTTCATGCATAGAAGAAAGAAGCAGAGCACATGGGTGGTATCTCATGACATCCACATGAATTTGCCTCACAATGAAATGAGATGGCACTGGACCAATGAGATGGTTAACTGAGTGGAATCCCTAGGACCCACGTGGGACATGGGGAGAACCAACACCAACAAATATCTTCTGACATCCACACTCTCACCCTGGCTGACACACTCCCAGACACACAACACACACTGAACACACGAGCATGTGAAAATGTGGATAGGTTTGGCTACAAATGGGAGTGTGCTATGTGAGAAACAGACAGAACATGTGAACTGCAGAAAGGCTTAATCTCCCAGACTAGACATGACCACGGCTGTCTGGAAACAGAGAAAGTGTCCTTGTCCCAAAGATCCCACTGCCTGAAACTACAATGTTAGAAATCAAGTCTAATTTCAACATTTTGGCTGCTTTGCCTTTATTTGTGAACACTGGGTAAGATACATTCTTCATACACCAACTTTAAGAATTCATCTGTGACTCTCAAATGGTGGGTGTGTATGCATGTGGGTGCGTGTGTGTATGTGTGTGACTACTAATCTAGTGGTCAAATGTCTGACATTTTCAAGAAATGGAAGAGAGGTAGGGAAACTTGAATTTTCAGCTTCCTCTACACTTGGCCCAGAGGATGGGAGGTCAGTGTTGAGCAGCCTGAGCTGCACTTAGCTCTCAAAAACTGGAAAAGACTGGCAATGAAACCTCACTGGAAGCCCGGGAGTTACCAGTTTCCAGAGGCTTGCCACGTTCTGGAAAGAGGAATGTGCCCATGAGTTTAGTGATTAGAACTGACAAACACCTCTCTCTGGTGTGGCTAGTGTCCTACAAACTCTGTCATCACTCTGAGGGGATGGCCCTGGCCAGCTTCCTGAGTGTGGGGCAGTAAGCTGTAAGGCAAGCCATACGATTAAGGGTCAGAGATCAATCCACCTTCAAAAGCTGTTACTGGATGCTGCCAATTGTGGTTGTGTCTCTAATGTCTCTTCCAGATCTGCAGATGTCCCAGGAAACTGCAATTTTGACTTGGGTCTGTCCCTTGTTAACTCTTGTCCCCTCCTCCAGAATTTTCCCTTTCTGATGATATCTGATAATTTCTCCTACTGTGAGAATCCTTGTGGCCACTGATTTTGACACCCCCCCCACCTCTGCTCTATGCCATATAGGTTTCATACTTCTAAATTCCTGTGGCACCTGGCACTCATGGGTGCTTTGTACATCTCTTGTTTTTATATGGTTTCAGGATGCCTCTCTTCAGGCGTGGGGGGCCAGTTCCCATCCTTAATTTGGACCAAGATTGGTCGATGCTGACACTCCGCGAGTCCTGGATTTGTTTTCCTATTCCATGAAGGCATCTAAGTCAGTCCCTCTGGCTGCCTAGGGACAGTGCCACAGCCCCAGAGTTAATCCGGGAGCTCACCCAGTGTTGCCCTTGTCCCTGGCTGCCTCCCAGACCCTAGACATCACTGTGACATCCCTGTGCACAGAAACCGGAATATTTTTCTTCTGAGTCCCTGCCACTTTGGATAAAAGCATAGTGTTCAACAAGTTTGCTCAAAACAAAACAATAACAAAAGCAAACAAACAAAAATAACCAAATAAAAATCAAGTAAACTTTAAAGATCAGATGTGTGTGCATTAGTGATTGGCATTGTAGCCGAGGCAGGTGTCCTGCACTTGCGCGTTGGAGGGAGGAGGACTGAGAGTTCAAGGGGCCAGCCTGAGGTACAGGGGACCTATTTCACACAATAAACATGTATTTATATGAAAGGGTTGCAGTAGACTGGTCGTGTTGGCACACAACTTTAAATTCCTGAATGCGGGAGGCAAAGACATATGAGTTTAAGGCTAGCTTGGTCTACATAGGCAATTTCAGGTCAGCCAAGACTACAACTGAGACTCTTTCTTTATAAAAGAAAAAAGAAAGAAAGGAAAGAAGGAAGAAAAGAAAGTGAAGAAAAGAAAAGAAAAAATACCAAAAGAAAATAATACCTACACTGTCAAATTGTAAAGCTACATTTTTTTTCAGTCACCGTCAACAATATTGTTGGCTGTGACAGAGGGAAAAGAAAGCAATCAATATATCTTTTGGGTTCTTTTTATTTTTATTTCTTTTTGTTTTGTTTTGTTTTGTTTTGTTTTGTTGGGGCAGGGTTTCTTTGTAACAGTCCTGCTGTCCTGGAACTTACTTCGTACACCAGGCTGGCTTCGAACTCACTGAGATCTGCCTACCTCTGCCTCCCAAGTGCTGGGAATAAAGGTGTGCACCAGCACTGCCTGGCTAATAATTTATTTTTACTAAGTCTTTCCTCCTACATTTGTTTGTATTGTATGTGAGTGTGGGCATGGACATGCACCTACACTTGTATGGGGTCAGAGGGGAACTTCCAAGAGTCATTTTGCTCCAACCACCTCGTGGGTCCCAGAGCTCAAAGTCAGGTCCTCAGGCTGCAGGAGTCTCCACCCACTGAGCCATATCCCTGCCCCTAAATCAAACATAAGACAAAGAAACAATGCAACAACAACAAAACTTTGAACATTTCGTACAAGTAAAAGAGAAATTTCAAAAGCCTGAAGTGGGCTGTGCATGTTAGTCCTGGGCAGCTGAGTGTTCTTCACTGAGGGATTTTTAGAAGGAAACAGAAGTATCAGCCACAGAAGCCCTTTCCAGAAGCTTGCCTTTGGTTCATTGGTGTTTCATTGTAGCAAGAGAAACCCTCATGAAGACACTCTGGGTCCTTGAAGCTGCAGTTTTAATCCTGATATCGTCTTTTCCTGCTGTCTTCATTTACTTCAATACAGCTCATCCCCAGTTTAGGGTGTGGCAGCACTTCCCTTAGCAGGCCAGTAGGACAATCTATGCCTCAGGGCTTCTAAAGCCTTAAGAGGTGGTGGTGCCTGAGTTAGATTTCTGGGAGATAACCGTGCTACCTCTTTGTGAGGTTGATTCCAAGGTAGAAAATGTGTTTCTGGCTTTCAGGATCTATTTCCATGAATAGGTTTGCACAATAATGGGAAATAATCTGTTAATCCCCTCAATCTTGTGTCTTGAGTTGGGTTTTGTTTTTGTTTGTTCTAGACTGCATCATGATAGATGGACCAGGCTGCCCCGATTCTGTCTGCAGGCTGGATGCTGGGCTTTCAAGCATCTATTTACCATGCCTTATCTTTCTTCCTTTCTTTCTTGTTTCTTTCTTTCTTTCTTCCTTTTTTCTTTCTTCCTTTCTTTTAATTTACAGATGGCACAGGAAAGACTGTTTTACAAACATTGTTAGCAAGGAAGAAAGAACAATTTAGGGTCAATGACTGACTTTGTGATACTGGTTTATATTGGAGAATACTGAAAAAATATTTTTTTCTTGCTTGGATTTCATGTTGTCCATACTAGCATCAAACTCATCATGTAACAGAGGTAACCTGGGGCTCCGGCTCCTTCTGCCTTCACCGTCCAGGTACTGGGTTACAGGTGGATGTGACCATGCAGGGCTAAAATTATTCTTTTCATCATATCTCCCTTTTAAATATTTTGTGTGTAGTACAAATATCTAAATGTGCTGTCTTATCAATAAAGAAATATTCTATTTCCTTTGTTTAGAAACTACTGTGTTAGCTGGGTGGTGGTGGCACACACCTTTAATCCCAGAACTCAAGATGGATCTCTGAATTTGAGGCCAGTCTGGTCTATAGAGACAGTTCCAGGACAACCAGGTGCTGTGGGAGCTCCTTCTACTCCTTCAATAGCCAATAGCCTTTAAGATACCAGCCCACTTGGGCGTGGTCTCTTATACTGGAAATGCAGTGGTAAAGCCTGTGCTCTCTTGCTTCTGGCTTTCACTTCTGGCTGCTAGACTCTGTTCCTGTGCCCATTTGTGCAGAAGATTGTGATCTAGGACAGTGATCTGTAAGTCTCCCCTAAATAAATAACCCTTTATTATACATAATTCTGAACTAGTGTAGGATTATTTTGTGTCTTATGCCATCAGCCAGGGCTGTACAGAGACGCCCTGTCTCAAAACCAAAACCAAAGACAAAAAAAAAATCAAAAACTAAAAACAAAAAAAGAAGTAAAGAAAGAGAAAATGAAACTGCTTAGTCTAGGATTATGTTCTTAAATGAACTGGCAAGCTTGAGAATGCTTTATAATCTCACTTGATTAAGTAATTCAAGTTAGAAATTTGAGGTTCCAATATTTCCCAGTACCTTTTGTGTGATAGTGTTTTAACACAAATTCTCAAGAAATTCCAGACAAACACAGAAAAGATCTCAGACATAGGGTTTGGTGCTAGATAATTCAAAATAGTGTATTGTCTTGTCATGAAAAAATGTAAATACAGTTTCACAAATATGAATGTCCATGGAATCCAAAGGCCCACACAGGCCTGCCTATGTGGGAAATGGAAAATCAGGATGTTCATGGTGTAATGTCCTTTGCTGTCCAGTAGGTGGCGATGGTAGGTAAATGAAATTACTAAATGCCTGGAGAGGGTGCCCAAAGGTGAGGGAGCCCCAAAAGTGAGGTTCGTTCTTAGGAGATGAAGTCTTAAGGCGAAAGATCCCTTCAAATGGGGAAATCTGTCAATCTGGGGGGAATAAATGATCACCAGACATGCATAACTGGAGTCTGAAGAGAGCAGTGAAATCTAACGTGTAGTGGCATTTATTTCATTTGTATTTTAATAAATACAGCTTGCCTGAAAATCAGAGAGTAAAACAGCCCCACTGGTCAGCCTTACAGCCCAGGCAGTGGTGACACAAACCTTAAATCCCAGTAGGCACACTAGTTGCCATAGAAACTGGGCGATAGTGGTGCACACACTTAATCCCAGCCCTAGAGAGAAATAGAGAATGGGAGGAGACAGCTCCCACTCACGGTCTCATTCTGAGGATTCCTGGAGGCGAGACAGTCATTTCGGACACCAGAGGTTGGCATTTTACTTTTCGGTGAACCCAAATATCAGTCTCTGAGCTTTTATTAATCATGCCTTGTTTTTAACTCACACAATAAAATGTTTGAAACCTGAAAACCACTGTCACCTAGTGAGCCAACAGGCCTACCCATTCTTCAGCTTGTGGAAGACCACCTACGCTTGACATGCAGGGGACATGGACTGTACATTTTATGGTTTTTGCTTGTTTTTATTTGTTTATCCAGTTTTTAAAAATTAGACAGAGCTTCATGTATCCCCAGCTGGCCTCAAATCCCCAATATAGCAAAGCTCCCGATCTCCCTATCTCTGCCTCCCAAGTTCTGGGAGGGTCAGTTTGTCTCACATGTTGCAATAATCGCTAAGGTGGCTAAATGAATTGCAGAGAATTGAAGCCGTAAGAGTCTTGGTGTAATCCAGAAAAGAGACAATTGCTCAGACATAGCTGGTGGTATTAAAGACTATAATAAACAGATACATCCAGGAAATGTGGGTGGTGGTGATGTCAAAAGACAGGATAGTGGAGTACAGTGAATAAAAGAACAAAACTAATGATTTGAGCTGGGCGTGAAGTGCCGTAGAGTGCTGGCCCAGACTGTTCAAAGCCCTGGGTTTGAACCCCAGCACTGCAGAAACTGGAGGTGATGGCTCACACCCAGGATTCGGGGTTGGGGTGGGGGTAGCCATCTTCCTTCTGCTACATGGTAGGAGACCCCATGTAATAGAACAAAACATAAAGCCAGACACCTCAGCTATTTGCTCCAGGGATGGCAGTGTTTACTGAAACAGGTGAGAAGGACACATTATGGGGAGGGGGGAAAGGTTTTGCAACTTTGATAGCAATGTTAACTAATTGAGACAGCCGGCAAATTGACCCTGCTAGAAACTTAAATGAGAAAGTTTATAGTGCTCAATTCAAGGGTTTAGTGTAAGTGTTGGTTTTTAAGTATAATTAATAGTTTCATATGAGTGTATCCATCCACCACTACTTCCTTCCAGCTCTTCTTAGGGCCCCTATGCCGCTCCCAACTTCACATCCCCCTTTTAAAGTTGTTATTAACAGCCTCCCCAGGTTGATAATCCCCTACCCACAGCAGCTATCACCTGCCTGTAGCTACTCCCATAGCGGGTAGGGTGGGACCACAGGGGCCCCTCCCTGATCCATGCTGGAGTTCTTTGTTTCTTTGTTTGGGTTTTGGTTTTTTGAAGACTGGTTTTCTCTGTACAGCCGACTGTCCTGGAACTTGCTCTATAAACCAGGCTGGCCTCAAACTCATAGAGATCCGCCTGCCTCTGCCTCCTGAGTGCTGGGATTAAAGGCGTGAGCCACCACTGCCCGGCTCATGCTGGAATTGTGATTGACTTGATTTTGTGCAGGTCTTGGTAGAAACCAGGCTGCTGTGAGCTGAAATCTCCTTCAAAGTTTAGATTTTATATTTGTTTGTTTGTTTGTTTTTACCAATATCAAGAATGCCTGTTTAGGAGCTAGAGAGATGGCTTTTGACAGTTAAGAGCACTTGCTGCCCGCGCTGAGGACCCGAGCTGGTTCACAGCATCCACATCAGGCTGCTTACAACTTCCTTCCACTCCAGGAGATCCAGCATCTTCTCCTGGCCTTTATGGGTAGCCCACACACGTATACATACATGAAGACACATACAAACTTTTTCTTTTCTTTTCTTTTCTTTTTTTTTTTTTGAGACAGGGTTTCTCTGTGTAACAGCCTTGGCTGTCCTGGAACTAGCTCTTGTAGACCAGGCTGGCCTTGAACCCACAGAGATCTGCCTGTCTCTGCTTCCCAAGTGCTGGGATTAAAGGCACGCGCCACCACCACCCGGCTCATACAAACTTTTTAAAAGAATGCCTCCTTAACTTCACTGCAACTGCTTTAATATATTCTCATAAGTTTGTGTTTTCCTGATAATATAATAACTTTAATTTTCAATTTATATGTTCATACTATTGTGTGTGTGTGTTGTGTGTGTATACACAGAAAAGTATTTGTAATTATTAAATAAAATACCTTGTAACCACTGCCTTGATCAAGAAAAGAAATGCTTGGGGTTACCAGATATTGTGGAACATGGCTACAATCCCAGAACTTGGGAGGCAGAGAAGTGCAGCCAAGACCAGCCTTGGCTGTATAGCAAGTTCCAGGCTAGGCTAGATGGTGAGACCCTGTCTCCATGAAGGACCGTGAGTGATTGCTGAGGCATCCATCTCAGACAACTGAGCCGGTGAGGACCACAAAATCCAAGGTCACCAGACTAGCCCAGACTCTTGGTGCTCAGCCCGGTGGCCTCCTCTGGATGACAGTGGTGACAGCAGAAGGTCAGCATTTGCTTCTCCTAGTTGCTGGGTGGCGCCACAGCAGACACAGGCCTCTCTTTCCGTTTTCTCCCGTCACCTGGAACCCATGGCTGTCAGTCTCCACTGCTCTTCTTCCTCTTTGCACTGAGACCCAAGCCTCAACCATTGCCGTTTATGCTTCTTGGCCCACTCAGCCCTGAGTGCAGAGCAGCTGTTGATGAGGTGATGTTTATTCAAAACTTGATTTCCGGTAGAAATGTGTATGACCATGAGCTGGGACAGTTGAATAGCCGAGATGGAGAGAACAGCACCAGGTTCTCATCTGGGGCTCAATGGGATCAAGATCAGTGACTTTGAGGGTGTGGCTTCCTCTCCACTGGAATCAGTATTATCAGAGGATTTGCTCAAAAAGCTACTCATGAAAATTCTCACGTCAGAGACATATTGAATTAAAAACTCTAGATTAGGCCTTGGAAGTTTTTCTTCATTTTATTGTTACTATTACTGTGTGTGTGTGTGTGTATGTGTGTGTGTGTGTGTGTGTGTGTGCGTGTGTTTGTGCATGTGTGTGCCACAGCATGGGAATGGAGGTCAGAGGTTAGCTTTGTGAAGTTTCTTCTCTCCTATCACCTTTAAGAGGGATCCAGGGAATAAATTTGGGTTGCTAGGCTTTTACAGCAAGCACCCTTACTGACTGAGCCATCTTACTGGTCCTAGAAACCTAGTTTAACAAGTCCTTCAGGTGAGGCTGGTGGACACTGGACTTGGGCAATGGCTGGTCTCCAGAGGGTAATGGTTCTCAGCCAGTTAAAGCAGAGCCTTGAAGTGGTGTCTAGGCACCCAGATGTAATGGCCTTAGATGCTTCCAGTGTACCAGCATGACTGCGAGTCCTTGCTGCAGGGCACTTAACCTATCACATAGACTTTGACACAACCAGATCACCTGGGTTTGGAGGAACATGGCCAAACTCTTTTTTACTATGCCCTTGACCTGGAAAGCCTTTGGTAACTGGAGGTTTCGCTCCCACCCGCCGGTTCCCGAATAAACGCTCTGAGGCTTAACATTACTTACAAACTGTTTGGCCTATTAGTTCAGACTTATTACCTGGCTCTTACAACTTAAATTAACCCATTTCTATTGTTTTATATTTTACCATGAAGCTCATGGCTCATTACCTCACATTTATTTCTCCTGTGGCGGCAGGCGTCTCCAGACTCTGCCTTCCTTTTTCCTTTCCCTTTGTTTGGATTTCCAGCCCGACTCTGTTGTGCCAGGCTGTTGGCCAAATTAGCGTCTTTATTAACTAATGGTAGTAAAACATATTCACAGCCCAGGCAGTGGTGGCGTATGCCTTTAATACCAGCACTCGGAAGGCAGAGGCAGGCGGATCTCTGTGAGTTTGAGGCCAACCTGGTCTACAGAGTAAGTTCCAGGAAAGGCTCCAAAGCTACAGAGAAACCCTGTCTCCAGAAAAACAAAACAAACAAACAAAAACCCAAAAAACTGTGTTCACAGCATACAGAAGGGCATTCCCACATCAGCCATTCTTGCTCTTTGATTCACATGGTAAATGTTACCTATTGTCTAAAATTCTAAAAGACCCATGAAGCTGTGTATCTCTTTCCTAGTATTTAAAACCCCAGAATTCATCAATTTATCCTTGACTATGAAGTCCCCACTTTAAATATCTACCCACTGAAGGCCAGACCATTGCACTGCAAGAGCTTTATGGAGTTGGGGAGAGCCTGTCTTTAGTCTTCTTTTTCATCTTCTTTGCTATACACGTGTGCTATCAAGTTCCTAAGAAAGTTTGCTGCTTTCTATTCTTCTAGTCTTATCAGAAGACATTATCCACAAGACAAACCAGTGTCCTTTGTGGTAGAAAGTCTATTAAAAACCCAGCTGAAAAGGTGACAGCTCGCTTAGACCCATGAAGAGTGACCCACGATGAGTGACGTGCTTGTCATCTCGTGAGGTTGTTGTAAGTGTGAGAGACACCAGCACTGGGTGTATCCATAGATCTATTCCGATGGTCACTGTCCAGGGGCCCTGGAGCAGCTGTTTGTGCTCACTGCAGTGAGCTCTTGGCAGGTCTGCTACACCCTCCATTGTTGCCAGTTGTGAGGCAAACTTCCCTGGCATGGCTTCAGAGCTACAGGGCTTTCCGCCTCCTCATCAAAGAGAGGGTGACTCCCAGGCAAGTGTGTCTCTGCTCCTGCATTGCAAATGGCCTAATACCCTGGGATGAGAAATCTTGGAAGGGTTCTCCGCAGCAGTAATGGTCCCCTGTCCTTCACAGCCCACTGTTCTCTTGCAATAGTGAAGAAGGTAAATACTGATGCGGCTAATGCAGTCTATACTTTCCGTCTGCCCACTGAAGCCATTCTCCTGCCTGCTGGGGACCCTGTGTGACACACTCCTGGAGTGTGGTGTGGTTCTGGAAAGCTCCACTCCCCAGCAGTTGTAAAGGACACCTGGAAAGAGGCACACAAAGGCACTCGTCCTGGACTTTGTCACTTTCCAGACCAGTCTTTGTGTAAAGAAAAACCCGCTCATTTTCCCTGAACCAAAATCACAACACAAGATTTTTGTGGGAAGGGCTGGAGAGATGACTCAGCGATTAAGGGCACTTCTTGCTCTTGCAGAGAACTTAGGTTTGGTTCCCAGCACCAACATGGTGCCCCACAACCATCTATAACTCTAGTTCCAAATGATCTGATACTTAAAATATATTTTACTGACTTATTTTTTGTTTTTATTTCATGGGCATTGGTGTTTTCCCTACATGTATGTCTACATGAGGGTGTCATATTGCCTAGAGTTACAGAACCACTGAGTACTGGGAATTAGACCCAGGTCCTCTGAAAGTGCTCACAGCCACTGAGCCATCTATCTCTACAACCCTGATCTGATATTTTTATATGATTTTCGAGGGCACCAGGCATAGTCATGATGCATGTACATACATGGGGAAAAACACTCATACTCAAAAAACAGATTCTGTATGGTGCGAATGGGACAGGCAGGGGGAGAAGTCAATAGGTGGATAGGCATGGCTTCCACGCATCTGTATACTCTAGGTCAAGGTCAAGGCCAGAGACTTACTGGCTTTCCTTTAGTGGCTTCAGGGCTACCATTCCTCCTCACCAACCCACATGCTTACCTGGTTCTTTCTTTTAGTTTTTTTTTTAACTTTATTTTTTGAGGAGCTCATAATAGTTCAGCAGAAAGTAAGGTCAAAATATCAAATTCCACTCTTTACAGATGCCCCGTTGCAACCTCCCCTACCAGGCTGGTGCTTTGTTAAACTACACCGACACTCCCTCCACTATTGCCCAAGGGTGTACCTCATCTTAGGGTCTGCTCTAGGTGCTGCATAGTTTATGGGTTTAGACACTTCATCATGAACAACAGTTTTACTGCCTGCAACTCCTCTGCGCTCCACCTACCCACCCCTTCATAATCATAGACTTTGATCCTTTTGCTTTTTCTAGAATAGAAAAATAGCTGGAGTCATATAGTAGCCAGATTTTCTAGGCTGGCTTCTCTCACATGGCAATATCCAACTGAGTTTACTCCATGTCTTGTGGTTTAGTAGTTCATTGCTTTTTATTATGGAATTCTATTTCATTCTATGGATGTACCATTGTTTGTCTGTTTACATTACTGAAGGATATCGTGGTTGCTTCCAAGTTTTGGAAATTATAAATATAAATGCTACAAACATCCATAAGTAGCACTTTGTGTAGAAGAAAGCCTGCAGCTTATTTGTCTAAAATCAAGGAATTAAGTTACTGGTGTATATGGAAAAGGTAGAGTTAGCTTTGTTAAAACAAAAAGAAAACTGAAAGCTGTTCAACACCTTTCTCTCCATTACTTGTACTGTTCTTTTCTGAAATGATCTAACCACATATTTATTTATACAAAGGGTCATACGAGCTTATTTGCAAATTCCATTCTCTGTCGTACTTGACCTGGTTGTGACGTTACCAGAGCAAGATCAGGATTGCATAAGCATGCAGGAGCCAAGAGACCTAACCTTTCTTCAGAGCACATTACATGGATTTATTGAACAATCTTTCAGTGAACCGGCTCTGTCCTTTGGCTCTCTACTTCCTTCTTTGGGCACTGTGAGATGTTGGTCATAGTGCACCTGAGCTGGAACTGGCCTGCAACTTTAGGACAGAGCATACGATTTCATCTAATAAATGTTGCCTGCTGTTGGTATTACTCGTAAGCAAACTTGTGACATTAAAAACTGGCTGGATGTGTGCCTGTAAAGGTTGGAGTTCAGGTCTTGAGACTTTATCTTGAGATTTATCAAATATTTTTCAAATATTTATCAAATATTTAACATAGTAGATTATTATTTTTCTTACTTTTTTATGCATGGTGAAAACTCAGGATGGTTGACTGAAGAAGCAACTGGAAACTAACAATACAAATGCAATCAAGACCAGTCTCATAAGGAACAGTGAAGACAAAGGTGCCACATGAACTAGCTTTTGAAATAAGACTCCTGGGGGGCTGGAGAGATGGCTCAGGAAGCCAGGAGCACTGCTGCTCCTCCAGAGGCCTCAGCACACAGGTCAGGGGGTTCACACCATCTGTAAACCCAGTCCCGGGGGGTCTGCCACTCCTTCCTGCCTCTGCAGGACCCAGGCATGTACAGAGTACACAGACATGCCAGCAAAATACCCACACACATCAAAAAGACACCATGGTCTTAATCATTTAAGTAACTTGAATTATAATAAACTGTTTCTCATGTTCCAATAGCAAACTTCCCATGTCCTTAATCACTTCTTATATGCTGGGCACTGTGCCTGGGGCTAAGCTGGAACATTAGAGTCCCTTAGCTGTAGACACAGATGAGCAGGAAGGTAGCTTTATTATATGCTACAAAACTCCTAAGAAGTCACTGCTATGTCTGGGGTCTCCCCAAGCTGGTGGCTTTAGGTCCCTAAAAATCTGTGTTTTCAGGCCAGGCATATCCAAGAGACAGAGACAGATAGATCTCTGTGAGTTCATGGCCAGCCTCATCTACACAATGAATTCCATGTCATCTAAGACTACAAATTGAAGTGTCTCAAAACACAAACCCTGATAAATAACACACAGGAATTATTTGTATTATTATTCCTATTCTTTTTAAATTTAAATATTTTAGAATAAAATAAAGCAAGAAAAATATTTGGAAGAAGGAAGGAAGAGAGGAAGGAAGGGGGAGGGAGGAGGAAATCATCTGTTAATTGCTTTCACCAAGACCTGGATCATGCTGGTACTCTGGCGGAGGACTCCCCAGCGTCCAGAACCAGAAAGTCAGAGATTATGGTTTGTGCTATCCAAACAACACCCAGCGAAGAGCCATCTAAACTCTCTACTGGATGCCCATGGCAAGGCAAGACTGATGAGAGAAAGGGGCCAGGGGGCAGAGCTACTACACCATGAGCATCTGTAGTGTGCCAAGAACCTCAGCTGTGACTTTGTGTCCTTCACTCATTTCGTCTCTCACCAGGTCAGTCTGTACGGCAAGGCTAACGGAGACTTCACTTCCAGAGAGACTGGAACACTGAGCTCCCCAGCATGCACTTTAGGGACTGGGCTGTGCAGCCTCGGAACCTTCCTCTTCCGTAGACTGGAAAGGAAACATTGTTTATGGTGATGAAGGCTCTGTGGAGATTAAGGAAGTTAAAACAAGCGCCCGCAGCCGCGTAGCGGGTCTGCAGTGTTCAGGGGTTTGAGAGGTTCGGATTGTGAGCTCTTTAGCGCCACAGATGGCCTAATCCATCGACGCGGTCACAGTCTAGTGGTCTATTCAGAGGTGAGGACTACATGGCTCCAGCCCCATCTTGACCGTCTATGTCCAGGCCTCCACGAAGTGGACTTTGTTTCATTATGACCTCACCCACAATGTCAACCTTGCGGCTGGTGTCCTGCTGTAGGAACTTTTCCTGAAGAGACTCGAGCAGCGGTCTGTTCACCCCATTTAGGCCACCTAAATGGGTTCTACCCAGGCCTCGCCAACACCAGTGAGCTTACTGACCTTACTTACTCACAGAAGTATGGGTGACTCTCAGTGTTGTCACGCGAGAGTTCTACCTCATGATAGATGACGAACGCATAGACGTACCATCGTGTCCAGTTAGCATATTAACTATTATTATTAATTATTTTTCTTTATTACTATTATTATTATTGAGACTGGTTCTTACTACGTAGCTCCAGCTGACCTGTAATTCTCAGAGATCTGCTTGCCTCTTCTCCAAGCGGTGGGATTAAAGGAGAGCTCCGTCATGTCCCATCCCTCTATCATCCATTGTTTATTTATTTTTTTATATTTTTATGGTTTATTTATCTTTATTTTATGTGCATTGGTGTGAAGGTGTCAGATCCCCTGCTACTGGATCTTCAGACAGTTGTGAGCTGCCATGTGGGTGCTGGGAATTGAACCCAGGTCCTCTAGAAGAGAAGTCAGTGCTCTTAACCATGGACCCATCTCTCCAGCCCCCATTGTTTATTTTTATTGATAATTCCTGCTCTCACTATTTATTATTTGTTTGTATGTGTGTTTGATGTGTGTGTGTGGCAGGCACGTGGAGATCAGACAACATCTATGGAGAATCCATTCTCTTCTTCCGCTGTGGTTTCTGGCAGTTGAACTGAGGTAGGCTTTGATGGCGGCGAGTGCTCTTCCCCTCTGGGCCGTCTTGGCAGTCCTGCCCCTGCTACTCTGTTATTTGAAGACATAGAGGTTGTAGGTAGACTTGATACCTCGCTCCCTCCTGACAAACCTGAAGCTTTGTCACGTCGAGTGTGGCCAGGCATCCTCATGGCTCCCCTTTCTACCTGCTGATTTCTTGCTGTGCTAAGGACCAGACCCTGTGCCTTGAGCATACAAAGGCTCTGGGACCTCACCCTCTCCCCAGTCCTCCTCCAAACTTTGTGGAAACATAGTCTTTCCTGACTCCAGGGCAGGGTCAAGTCTGAGAGCTAGGTATTCTACTAGGACGGAGATTCCATCTTGCTTCCACTGAGATTGGGTTTGAACTTCACCCATGTCTCTGGTTTGTTGCCCCAACTCCAAATATTTTAATTGGCCGGAGTACAAAACTTTAAAACGTACGTGGGTGACACTACCTTGTCAATTCCTCGTCAAGGCTAAGATCCTTCATATGGCTTAGGACCAGTGAGGAGTTTGGCTGCAAGGATATATGGGAGTTTTGTTTCTTCAAGTGCCTTTGAGATTCTAGTTTGGTTTGCTGGTTGTGAAGCTCCCAAAACAAAGAAGTGCAATGGGAGACTGGAGGGCACATTCTTCTCTCCCCACCCACACCATCCCAGCCAACAAGACACACGACAGGCTTCAGTCTTGGTTGGTTTTTACAGCATTGCCCAAGCTGTGGTGCAGTTCCCTTCTCTCTTTCTCGCACTCTCTCTGAATCACTCATTCTCTCTCTCTCTCATTCAAAGCTGCTGTTGTACATTAATGGAAGTCAGTGTTTCCTCAGCTAAGGGTCTTCCCTTGCTTCTTCTGTGCCTGCTCATGTGTCAGAGGGCCCAGAGAGGGGACATCTCACAGGTGTTATAGAGTGGTGGACATGTAGTTGTCTGAGTTTTAGGAGAGGCAGAAACTTGGGAGTTTATGAAAAGATTTGGGCTTTTCAACGCCAGGGGTTAATTAAACGTCTTAAAAGCCCTACATGTTTTCAGAGGCCAGAGTTGGTCCATTGACCTCTGAGACAAGCTGGGTGTTCTATATACAGCCCATTCTAGTTGGAAAAATCCCCCAAGAGCCCCTGCAACTAACCTGAATGATTTTGCTCTGCTTGGGCTGGTCGAAAAGAGAAGATTCCTGGAGCACTCTGAGCCATGTGGTCAAAAGCACTGCAATCTCTTAACTTGGTCTGTGATGGCTGGCGTGGTAGATCCTTAACCAAAGCACACCTTTCATAAGCCAAGCCCCCAAATGTGTGTGAAATGGCCCGAGTGTCCTTCTAGAATCGCTCTGGTCCTCTCTCCCTGATATGTAGCCAGACTTTAGGATGTACAGAATGTGTCTCTGGAGACAGCAGAAAGGAAGAAGGGAAGTTACACTTTTTTCTCTTCTGTCCTTTCTTCCCCTCCCTGCCCCTGTGTCACCTGGGGTCCTAGCACTGGACAAAGCTCCTTGTTTCAGGCTGCTATGTATCTGCAAGTGACCAAATGTTTCTCTCTCAATACTCTCTTTGTACATGATGATGCGGCTGGCATTTGTTGCTAATAATAGATTGGTAACAGATGCCCTCATTGTTGGGTGCTGGGTACACGCAGCACAGATTAAAACCCGAAATAAAGGGTTCAAACGCCTGGCACCTTTAACAGCAGGCTCTTACTGCTGGGAACAGGCCTTATGCTGAACTGGGCAAGGTGAGGGACAGACTCCTGTAAGACTGGGGAATGAAGTTCTAGTGTGGATGGTATTGGGAACATATGTGGGGCTCTTGGGAGAAGGGACCAGAAATATAAAGGGCCAGTTGTGCAGAAGTTCATGTGTGTACTTAGGTCTGTGGTGGACATGTCAATGTCTAGTCACCCCTGGCCCTGGGAGAATCAGGTAGCAGGCTAGCTACATCACTGGTCTCGCTTCATGGCGTGACTCTGTCTGCCATCCTTTTCATTTTCCTCAGCAAGGCCTTTTAATAGGTCAGAGGAGTTTGCAGGCTGTGAACCTTTAGGGTCTAAGCATGAACACTTAGGGCTTTCTTTTCTCCTGCCTTCTTCCCACTGCTTTTATTTCCCACTCAGATACCAGCACCATACTGCCCAGTATGTGGTCCAACAAGTGGATCTGGGGATTGAGGTGGAAGGGGTCTGTACTTTGATTCTCCTTCCTCTGTCTGTCCTGAGTGCTGGAATCATAAGTACACCTCCCACACCCTGCTAATGATTCTATCCTTAAAAATATTGGTTTGTTTTTATGTGTATGGTTGTTTAGACTGCATATCTGTCTGTGCACCATGAGTTTGCAGTGCGGTTTCCTTGGAGACCAGAAGACAGTATCAGAATCCCAAGGACCGGAGTTACAGATGATTGTGATTAGTCTTGTGGGTCCCGGGACTTGAACCCAGGTCCTCTGAAAGAACAGCCAGTGCCCTTAATTGTTGAGTCATTTCTCCAGCCCCATCAACAGTTCTGTCTTGATTTGGAATTAAATAATCAGTGTAAATCCTCCATTTAGGCACTTATAGACTGAGGTTAGTTAGTCTTTCTAAATTAAACGAAAGCCCCAGGAAGTGCCTTATAGGTTCCACATTTTATTCACTGTGTCCGCAGTGATTAGCACCGAGCCTGGCACTGAATGAGTAGGTTTTTCCCACGTTCCCACCGGGTATTCAGAGGAGAAAGCCTCTACTTCATTTGAATGGGGTGGGGTAGAAAGATGCAGAGGCAGGACGCCAGCCTCTTTCTGCCCGGAGCTGATGGCTTCTAGTGACTGGGTGATAGTAACAGTCTTCAGGTAGAAGAATGAAACCAAGGCGTTTATCCCAATCTGAAGATGCGGCCTTGGGTCTTCCTGTTGCATTATTGCTCAAAACTTCTGTGGTGTATTGCACTAGGAGCGACAAGCAAAGGCGCTGGAGCCACACAGCAGGGGCATTAAATCTTATCTGACTTTTTTGTTTGTTTTTTAAGACAGGGTTTCTCTGTAGCTTTGGGAACCTGTCCTGGGACTATCTCTTGTAGACCAGGTTGGCCTCGAACTCACAGAGATCCACCTGCCTCTGCCTCCTGAGTGCTGGGATTAAAGGTGTGTGCCACCACCGCCTGACTAAATCTTATCTGATTTTTTATGCTTATGAGAGCTTGCGCATATATGTGAAGGTGCATGAGGAGTCTGGAAGACACCTGATGTCTCTTTTGAAATCAGATCTCTCCCTGGCCTGGTGTTCGCTAATTAGGCTAGACCTAGACTGGCTAACCAGCTGGCCCCAGAACCCCGTTGTCTTGCTTCATGGCGCTGGGATTATAAGCATGCCGCCAAACAGATCATTTGTGTGTGTATTCTAGGGATTGAATTTAGGTCTTCCTGCTTGTGAGGCCAGCAATTTTCCATCTCCCAGGGCTAATACTATTTACTTTTAAAAGATGTCAGCTCAGCATCCCTGACATGTTCAGCCATTTAATGATGTAGCCTCATGGGGGAGGGAGATCAGAAGAGCGGGGGTTGTGTATACATACGTGTACCCCTTCTATGAGATCAGAAGAGCGGGGGTTGTGTATACATACGTGTACCCCTTCTATGAGATCTGAAGTTGTCAAATACTGTTATATTTCAACTTTTTAGTGTGATAAAAATATAGAATCTACCATCTTAGCTATTTTCAAGTGTGAAGTATATATTTTTCTGAAACATCTCAATAACTTTTCCATCTCGTAAGCCCGAGTCTCTGCACTCTTTGACTATTAACCAGTACTACCTTTGAACATTATTCAGAGTTCTATAAATAGAAAACGTGTCATCTCTGCGCACAGGTGAGCAGCAGTCTGTTCTCTGTCCTGTCTAGGCATCTCTTACAGCCTTGTTCAGCTAACTCTCCCACCTATGAGATGATCCAACCAAGCTTCTAGGTTTACCATTATCAGGAAGCGAAAGAATGAATTCTAACCCAAAAGAGAACTCCTTAGCTCCCAGGCATCTCCCAACCCAAATTAGGTTAACTTCCTTATTGTGTGTTGATTCTCTTTAACGCTAGAGACTCTACAGACAGGAGAGTCAAACACACAGCCTCAGGGGCCTAGAAATGACTGACTATTCTAGTTACAGCCGTGTTATAACATGTCTCGTTTATACTGGTTTCCTTCACTGTCTGCCTAAATGCCATCTGCCCCATTGCATGTAATAGTTTCTCAACCCAAATATTTTGTGCCTAGGTTTGCTGGTGTGTGTTTCTTGTCACGTTTCAGCTCCTGGGGCGTGGAGTTCCCCTGATATTGTTCAGAGTTTGTGGCTTTTGTGAAGCCTGTGTCTTGCCCTTCCTGGTCTCAGGCAGAAGCTTCTGGGACATCCCTGACTTCTGCTTTCTCTTTGGGGTGCCCACCCGGCCCTGAAAGGCGCTGGAATGTGGGAACCAGGTGAAGCTCTGCTTCCTCTGAATACGCAGCGGCTAGTGTGCTCACCGGCGGCTGGTGTGCTCACCGGCAGCTGGTGTGCCCACTGGCGGCTGGTGTGCCCACGGGCGGCTAGTGTGCCCACCGGCGGCTGGTGTGCCCACAGGCAGCTGGTGTGCTCACCGGCGGCTGGTGTGCTCACCGGCTTGTGGTGGGCAGTTAAGAAACTTTCTGGCTTCTTCTTCATTCAAATAGCGAATGACAGGAGGTCCCAGAGCACCAGGTGGCCAGGATTAGGGGCCACGGTCCTAGTCAAGGCCACGGGGCTCCTGGAGGTGAAGCCGAAGACAAGGAGTCACCAAGCTGGGCCGCCTGGTCAGGCACATGACGATCAAGTCCTCGGAGACCTGCTCGCTCCCCTGCCCACTAAGGTCATTGACTTTTTCCTAAGTGCATCTCTAAAGGATGGGGTTCTAAAGATCATGCCAGTGCAGAAACAGCAGAACAAGTTCAAGGCTTTTGTCACTAATGGGGACTACGATGGTGGTGTTAATCTTGGTGTTAAGTGCTCCAAGGAGGTAGCCATTGCCTTCCGAGGGCCCATCATCTCAGCCAAGCTTTCCACTGTGCCCGTGTGGAGAGCCTGCTGGGGGAACAGGATTGGCAAACCCCACACTGCTCCATGCAAGGTGACAGGTGCTTTTGGCTCTGTGCTGGTGCATTCATCCCTGTCCCCAGAGACACTGGCATTGTCTCTGCCCCTATACTCAAGAAGCTACTGACGATGGCCAGTATTGATGACTGCTACCAATCAGCCTCATCCCTGTCCCCAAAGACACTGGTATTGTCTCTGCCTCTGTACCCAAGAAGCTACTGATGATGGCCGGTATTGATGACTGCTACCAATCAGCCTCATCCCTGTCCCCAAAGACACTGGTATTGTCTCTGCCTCTGTACCCAAGAAGTTACTGACGATGGCCAGTATTGGTGACCGCTACACATCAGCCTGGGGCTGCACTGCCACCCTGGGCAACTTGCCAAGTCCACCTTTGATGCTATCTCCAAGATATACAGCTACCTGACTCCTGACCTCTGGAGAGACTGTCTTCGCAGCAGCGTACAGGAGCGCTCATCAGTTTGTCCTTGCGTTCACTAAATCTCCTTATCAGGAAGTCACTGAGCATCTTGTGAAAACCCACACTGGCGTCTCTGTTCAGAGGCCCCAGCTTCAGCTGTGGCCACCACAGAGGGGTTTTCATACAAGAAAAAGAAAGTGAATTAAGTCTGGGGAGAGAGAGAAAGAGAGAGAGAGAGAGAGAGAGAGAGAGAGAGAGAGAGAGAGAGGAAAGAACAAATGTTCTGAGACTGAGGCCCAGGTGCATTTCTCAGCATTTCATAGTGGCTCACAGTTGTCTATAACTCCAGCTCTAAGAGATCCAACAGCCTCTGATGGCCTCCACTGGCAATAGGTGCACAAGTGGTCACAGACCACACGCAGGCAAACACACACACATAAAATAAATGGTTTCAAAAAGAGGCATTCTGAGAGCAATGGACCGAAGAGATAAAGCCTAAGTGAAGAGTAGTAGGAAAAAGTCTTTCTTCTTTGCCCCTCCTGTCCTTACTCCCTTCCTTTCTTCCTTCTTCCTCCCTACATTGGAATTTGACTTTAAAATAGGTACAGAGTTCACATCTGAAGGTGAAGAAGGCAGTGCTGGGCTTAACAGGTACCATTGGAAGGGCCTTTTAACCTCAAGCTGTGTGGGGGTGGTGGGGTAGGTGTGAGCTTGTGGGGAGGTGAATGGCTTGAGGGTATGAGGTGGGTAGGGCAGACTAAGGGGAAAGCAAGCAAAGGGGAGAGAGAAGTACTTGAGCCCGCTGTGGAGGCTCAAGATCCAGGGGAATGTGGCCTGTTTGCAGAGCTGCGGAAAACTGGACAGCTCTAAGGGCACGGTGCAAGGTGGGAGCGGTAAGAGGAAGGGAACCTAAGGAAGAGGGGCAGTGGTGGTGGAACCAGCAGTGGGCTGGTCTCATCTGCAGGCGTAGGAAGAGTGATTAGAAAAATGGGAGTAGAGGGACAGAATCATATTTTGGCAGGAAGTCACCGCATCTGCAAAGTAGAGTAGATGGGCACTGAGGGCCTGGTTCATTCAGTGCGGTCATAGGATGCCATTGTCACAGTATGGGAACACGTTTTCAAACAACTTGGGCTAGAAACCACCACAGACATGAACATTGATGTCATTGTATTTCACCTCAGCCACCGTCTCTTCCTCAGGCTTCAGCTGGAAGCTCTGGACAGGTGTTGGGGCTGTCCGGCTGTGAGGAGAGAGACCTAGAACTCAGGCCACAGCTCCTCCCCTGTCAGTGGAGAAGGAAAGAGACTCAGAGTGACCAAGGCAAAATACAACAGAGCCAAACTGAGCATTCCCGGGCATTCCTGCATGCTGCTGAGCCCGTCTTCCCTGGAATGAGCAATCAGTATTTGAATCAGCTCTGGGCCTCCCACCCTATTAGGAGCTGTTCACTTGGCTCTCCTGGCCTGAAACTCACTAGGTAAGCAAGGCTGCCTTCAAGCCCCAAGGACCCACCTTTCTTTGTCTCCCCAGCATGAGATTACAAATCTGTGATACCGTGCCCTGCTTTTTGACTCCGGCTCTGTGCATCAAACGCAAATAGACTCTCAGATAGTGTTTGTATCTGAACCTCCACCCCCAAGTCTAGTCACCATGCCCACTAAACCATCTCCCCAGCCTGCTTGTTTTCATCCTTTCTGGAGCACTCCAGTCTCTCTCAGAAATATGACCGAAAGACCCAAGTTTAGACAATATTTTTTGTTTGTTTAGTTTGACTTTTTTGACATAGGTCTTGCTATGTAGCCCAGGCTGGTCTTAAATTCTCATTTCTCCTGGCCCCTTCTCTCTAGTGGTGGGATTATAAGCCCGAGTCACCTTGCTTGGATCATTAGCCTAATATATACTATTCTTTCCAAACTTTGGGTTATAATCTATTAATGGCTCAGAGAAAACATTTAAGTCAGCAACTAGCCATTACTTTTTATTTTTAAATTTAATTAATTAGTTATTTAATTTTGAGACAGGCTTTCAAGCCCACCCTGCCTTTGAATTCCTGGTCCCCCTACTTCTACTTCCCTAAGGGCATGCTACCACGGCTAGTTTACACAGTACAGGGACTGGGAACCCAGGGTTCTTACACTGCCCACTAAGCAGCACTCCTGCCGGTTTCCTCTGCTCTGTAAGTCATCAGCCTTCGGGGAAAGCCTTCTGGGGAGAGTCTTCCTAGCTTTGGCTGCGTCAGTTCAGACTGCATCTTGTCAGGCCCTATCCTTAGACTATAGCCTAAAGTCCTGTAGGAGTCATGCAGTGAATTCCCGGTGGGTTTTCAGGGATTCTTTTAATAGGGTACCTTCTAAATTGATAACACAGACACCCTGCTCTTGTTTGCTCTCACTGTACTAATCCGAGGTGGGAGTGAGCGCGGGCATATAAACGGTGGGAGGGAGGAAAAAAGGGTGTTGGTGGTCTCTTTCCCTTCTGAGTTTCAGTTTGATGTGCAGCCCCAGCGCCAAGGAAACCACAGCAGGGCTGTGCTGTCAGCCGAGGAACTTCCTTTAACAGGGATTAATTTATTTATTTACTTGAGCAGGGTTTTATAGAGCCCTGTTTAACTTTGAATTATGGATCCCCTTGCCTCTACCACCACGACTGGCTTTAACTGGGTTTCTTTTCTTTTTTTTTTGTTTTTTTCGAGACAGGATTTCTCTGTAGACGAGGCTGGCCTCGAACTCACAGAGATCCTCCTGTCTCTGCCTCCCAGGTGCTGGGATTAAACCCGTTTCCACCATCACCCAGGGTTTGATAAAGAAGGCTCCAAAGAGCCTTGTTTTGCGGGCATCTCCCGCCCCTGTGCATCCCGGAGGACCCTAGTGCGAGCAAGCCCTGGCTTCTCAGCCCCACCTTGGGGGACCATCCCTTGGACTAGGCCAGACCAGCGCGGAGGGGGTAGGTAGGTCTGGCACCCAACAGCAACGCGGCAGGGGACCAATCTCCGGGCGCGGGTGCAGCCGCAGAAAGCCGGGCGGAACGCTGCAGCCATCTTCGGGGTGGAGGCGGAGAAGGGGCGCGGCCTTGGCCGGGAGCCGCCCCGGCTGAGCGGCAGCGCGGACTTCCCTGCTCCTGAGGCGCCCGGCCGGCCGCGCAGAGGCCGCCATGGGCTGTGAGCGCTGGCTCGCGCTGGGCGGTCTCCTGGCCCTGGCTGGGCTGCTGCAGGCCCGGCTGCTGACCCCGCATCAAGCAGGCTTCGGTGAGTGCGACCGCTTCTTCTATGCGGAGACCCCGCCCGCCGGGCTGGCGACCGAGGCGCACGTGAGGATCTGTCAGCGCTTCGCGGGTTCCGAGCGCTTTGCCACCCTATACAGCCCCGGCCACCGCATCCCCGTGTTTTCCGCGTTCCGCGCTGCGCGCCCAGCGCCTCTCAATGCTGAGCAGCGCGGGCTGCTGGAGCCGCAGGTAAGCAGCGTTCGGCCCCGGGGTAGGGGGAATGAGGGTGGGAGACGGGCAGGACAGACGGACCCGAGGTTCAGATTCCCCCCTCCCAAGCAGCCTGCCGGTGGGAGTCGCCACTTCAGCCGCAGGGGCGGGAGGTCCCCTGGGGAGATGGCCCTCCCTCCTTGTGGGCGCAGACGCCTGCAGTGTCTGGTTGGTTTCCTGGGTAGTAGATGAGATGAACTAGGAGACAGCACTTGGAGATCCGGGCAGATCGCGGGAAGCTCAAGCTTCCCAGGCGCGCCCTTGTCCTCTCAACAGCATTTATTCGGGGCGATGGCCAAGTTCACCCTATTTTACAGGCCTAGGAGCTTGCAGAAGAACCCCACCCCCCAAGCTGGTTAGGTGAGCTGGTCTTCTGCTAGGGGAAAGAAAGCTCCTGAGAGCGCGGCCTTTGAGAAGCTCAGTGGGGTAGTCACCACGGAGGAGGCACAAACTAGTTTGTCCTGACTGTTCATAACTGTAGATTATCAGACCATTGGCAATCATGTGACCTTTCACAGTGTTGGGTCTGTCTGGTGGCAGGGATCAAGCGCTCAGAAAGGCCTCTATGGGCCCTGCAGAACCTGCTGACTGGCTCTCCTCTGCCAGAACTCTGCAGCAACACCTTGTCCTGCCTCTCTTTGATCTCTCCCCAGCCTTGCAGGTTTGCATGGCCACAGCCTTTGGTTCCTGATGGCTTACAAAGCTTCAGGTTTTCAGGTGGCTCCCCCTGAGTGTGTGGGTTATTTCTCTATCAATTCCAGCTACCACATCTTGGCCAGGAAGGTTTCAGGCAGTCTGCACCAATATTACCTTCTCACATCTTTCCAGCAGTTTGTTGATCTCAGGACCTGTGAGGCCAGGCCAGTGAAAAGAGTTACTGACATGTGAATATAGATGCTGATCTAAAATTGCATTCCCTAGTGTACCCCTAGAACCCGAGTTCTTTATGTTCCTCGGGACTGGGAAGAAAGCAGCAACCTAGTCCATTCTCACCAAGGAGCTCGTTAGCATCTGGAGGGGATGACGGTGAAGTCATGAAAATTCTGAATACACCTGATGAGCACTTGCTGTCCGCCTGTGTGCATTCAAAGCCTGCTTCCTCTAGACTCGCTGTTGACTGATGAGGACCGCAGGATGATAATAACAGGATGATGGGGGCGAGGGAGAGGGGCTAAGTGAGCTACTCAGTGTTCAGTTCCCCAGAGGTGCAGGACATAGAAGTACTAGCTGCTCTTGTGCTGTTCACAAAAACACATTATTTAACCAAAGTGAACAGAGTTCTGTTCTATTTAATCCATCGGTAAGGTGATAGGGGAATGCTGTAGGGTCTGGTTGGCATTTGTGCTGAGATTGGAAGGATTAGGTATGTTCAGGAAGGAGAGGAAGAGGGAGAGGGAGGAGGAAGAAGAAATACCAGCCTGGTATTGTATGAGATGGGTGTGGCAGATTCTTGGATCCTGGCTTGGGAATGATGGGGCAGGTAAGCTAATACTGAATCCTAAGCCATGGAACCAAGGACTCAGAATAAAGAGGAGTCATGGGAGGGAGGGGCAGGGCAAGGACTCATCAGGGAGACTTAGGCAGAGCCAGGGACCTGTTATTAAGGAGTCATAAGGGAACAGGGATTGACAGCGAGGCTGAGGAGACCCTGGGTGGAGTAATCGGGTGAGGCTGAGAGATCCAGGTGGAGAGCTGAGAGACTAGCTCCCAATGGCAGCTGGAGCTGTGAGGTGTCCTGACTTCTGGAAAGTTCCAGAGGGTTGGACTGTGGCTCAGTGGGTAGAGCGTTTGCCTGGCATTCACTTAGCCCTGTGTTTTATTCCCAACACTGCATAGAATGGGGATCATGCATACAATTTCAGCATTCAGGTCAGAAGTTCAAGGTCATTCTCAGGCCACGGGAGTGAGTTCTAGGCCGGCCTGGACTACGCGAGACTTAGTACAAACAAACAAACAAAAACCAAGTTCAACCCTGACACTGTTGGAGAGTGGTCAAAGCTGAGAACTGATACTGCTTTTCCCTGTGAGATGGTGGGCTCCAGTGTCCTACCTTGATGTCAGCAACAGGGCCAAAGAACACTGAAGGGGAGGAAAGGGGAGGGGGAGGCAGAAGCGCAGGTGCTTCTGGGCCATTGCAGCAGGCTGCCCTGCTTCTGTTCTAAGACCTGCCTCTCAGCCCATGCCCCACTGCAGGTCCAGCTCATGGCTCAGGGTGTACTTCTAGCTGCTTCCAAGAAGTTCCTGTGGCCAAGTCCTTTTGTGTCCGTATGGCCTTATGAGGTCAGCATGACCAGGAGGTCTAGAGGCAGGAGGTGGGCAATTCAGCACTGGCCTATGACAATGAGTCAAGCAGGGTGGCACCAGCCCAGCTGGGCAGCCGGGCAGCTCTCGGATGTCCTGTAATCACCCCTGAAGACGGTCTCTGAATGGAAGATGCAGAAATGTAGTGACTGGTGCTTAGAACCTTTGAGGTGTTGCTCCTCAACATCTCGGGGACAAAGATCAAGCAGCAGGCTGGGCGCTTCCATTCACAAGACCCTTTGGGTGTTGAATGCTAGTTCCAAGTCAAGTTCTATCCCTCCTGTCTCCACACCCCACAGGAATGTTGTCAGGCCTGCCGTACCTGTGGTCCCCTGGAATGCCTTTCTCACACAGCTCCCACTAACCCTGAGCTCCCTCTTACATCTTTGCTGGAACATCTCCCCCATGTGAATAGGCCCTGCTCCTGAGTCAGGCAGGACCACACTTCTATGCTCTCCTGTACTAGCTTCCACATCCTCATTCCCCAGAGGGTCTTGCTGTATAGCCCAGGCTGTTCTTAAGTGCTCCATCTTCCTGCCTCCACCTCTCTAGTACGGCGATTACAGGCTTTGGCCACCATGGCTGATTTCTCTTCCTCCTCCTCCTTCCAAGACAAGAGTTTCTTTGTGTAGTCATGGCTGTTTTGGAACTCACTTTGCTTAAACCAGGCTGGTTTCAAACTCAGGGATCATCCTGTCTCTGTCTCCTGAATGCTTGGAATAAAGGCATACAGCACCGTGCCCGGTTTTGAGTTCTTCGTTTTGTACTTACTGTAGTGTTTTGTAATTGTCTGTTCCTATTGTCTGTCTGTCTCTCCTGATTGAGCCCTAGAATTCTGACTGAGGATGTAGGACATAGGTTATTCATTCCTGCAAATGCAGAGCTTAACACAAAGAAAGAATTTAATCAGTGATGGATCAAATAATTCTGAGCCAGAGGATCACGCAGGTGCAGTGGTGAGTGGCTCTGCGAGGATGTTTTTCTTGGGGTCTTTTCCTGGGTGGGAAACTCATCCTTATTGCTGGCAAGCAGCCCCTGCTGTCAACACATTTACAGGTGGAACTCTCTGTGGCCTCCGTTCAGCACTAGCTCTGGACTTTGGGACACTGCAGTGATTCGGCTTCCATCTGTGCTCACAGGCCCCAGGGTCCCCAGCCCTGCAGCCTGGTGTTTGAATGCATTGAGGAACAGAAAGAGCAATGCAGAGGGAAGCAGAGAGAGCCTGGTGACCTGTGGAGAGAGGCTCACGAGGGGAACACAACTCCCCATGACCGTCCTACCTGGAAACATTTCAGCTGAGACTCCAGAACCTGAGAGCAGTGTTAGATTTAAGGAACAGTGTCTGCCAATGTCTCAATGGCAAAGGAATACTTCTGTACATGATAACCATGATTTCCAAAGTATTCTCATACCCAAATCCGGCATGAAAGACCTCATTTTATAAACAGGATCTTAAAGGGGATGGCCTTTACATTATAGCCAGTGATGGCAGTGTACACTCATTAATCTTTTGTGGTGTTGTTGTTTCAAGACAGCATTCATTAATCTTAAAAAGATACATTAAGGTAGATTCATCACTGTCTCTTCATTGCTGACACAAGGAAATTGACTCAGAGAGGTTGACTGGTGTCTGAGGTCACACAGCTTGGATATAAAAACAAGACCCATTGCTTTTAGTATAGTGTTCTTTTCATACACATGGGCATTCTCGTGTCTCTTTCATAGGAAAATATTAATTTCTACTCTTTCTCTTTTCCTCTGTCACAGACCAGTGAGAACATGCATGAGATGCAGAAATCCTGTTTAAGCTCCAGTGGCTCTGTAGTGATGGGGACATTTCCAGAGGGCCTTAGAAGGTTATATTTCACATTTCAGTGCATATGCTCAGGTGAAGCCGTCTTGGTTAGAACCGTGAGGTCTCAGTCTCTAGTTTATGGCAGCTGCTTCCTGCCTACACACCCAGAAGCAGCTGGACACACTGTCTAGTTTATTGTACTCTCAGTCACCACACACTGGTCTCTGTGTACAGGGTGCAGCAGTCAGGGAAGTTCTGGGTTTTACTTCCTGATGACAGGCTTGGTTCAGATTCCTGGCCTGGCGTGTACAAGCTGTATGACCTTGTGCCTACCAGCCTGCTTTTCCTGTTTGTTTATCAGAGGCAATTGAGACATCCATCGTAGAGTGGGATTGTGACAGTAATGAAGCCAGCATAGTAAGCGCGCAGTGTAGCCTTGGGACTGTAGACACACAGTTAGTATTAATGTGTACACTTTGTCGGGGTCTAAAAGGTGCTGGGTGATCACAGATGCACACACGGGCTAGCCTTTTGCACTACCACACAGACCCTTCAACTTTGAATATTCTCAAATACACTACCTCCCACACTCGTGCTAGTGCTCAGCACATGTATAGAGAGAACTTGAAGGAATGAAAAGTTAGATGGATGTGTGCATTGATGGATGGGTGCATGATGGATAGATGTGTACATGGATGGATGGGTGCATGATGGATGGATGTGTTCCTGTATAGATGGGGACATGATGGATGGATGGGCATATGATGGATGTGTGGGTGCATGATGGATGGATGTGTTCCTGTATAGATGGGGACATGATGGATAGATGGGTTCGTGATGGATGAGTGGATGGGTGGCTGCATGCATGGTTAGAATAAAGTGACAGAAAACCAGCAACAACAGACAGGTATCAGAGACACCTCCACCTTTTCTGGTGCTGGGCAACCAAGAAGTGTTGTGTCACAAACAGTGGGCAAGGGCGTGCGAGAGCCTGGTGAGGCTGGAAGCGCAGGGCTTGGGAGGGCTCCATGTCAATCATTGCAGCTTCCTTAGAGCACAGGAGCGCTTTCCTTCCCTGGCCCTTTCTTCATCTGTGGATCCAGCATTCCCATTCATCTTCAGGCCATTCTTGGGATCATGTGTTCCTCTCTCGGGAGCACATCTACATAGTGATACCTCTCCATACTAGGTCCCTTACTTCTGGCAAAGGGCTTAACCATCAAACTTTTTTTAAAATCATATAATATCTCTAGACCTGGTGACCCATGTTTTATAGTTTAAGAAACTCACGTTCAAAGTGACTAATTAACTCATCCAAGGTCTCTCAGCTGGTAGATCATAGAACCCAGGATGCGTGCACCCTCTTTGGTGCTGAGCATCCAAACCCTTTAGCTCCTTTCTTCTCTCTCATGCCACTTTCTAGATGAGTTTCCAGTTGAACTGGAAGATGGTTCAGCAGGTAAGGGCACCTGCTGGCAAGCCTGTAGGCCGGAGCTTGGTCCTTGGAACCCACATGGTGGAAGATTCCATGCACTTGCCTTCTGACCTCTACACATACTGGATGGCATGCACATGTCCCTCCCCCCACCCCATATTGGTTTTTTTTTAAGAGAAAGAAAGAAAATGTAGAGTTGAGTAGGTGAGAAAAATCTCGGAGGAGTTTGGGAATGGGAAAAATGTGATCAGAATATATTGTATGAATTTTTTTCAATTAAAAAAAAGATTTCTCCAGAGTCCAAGCTGACTGACTAGATCCGCTGTTTTATTGAATCAAACCAGTTCTTTGGTCAGCTTATGGCTTTGCCACAAATGCATGGCTCTCAGAATCCCAGCTTCATATTGCTCATAGCTTAGCTTTTGGCTCCTGATGATTGGATGGAGCTTTCCTTGAGACGCAAGCCTTTCCATCTCTGGGCTTCTAACTCCTCCCCTTCAAAGTGCTAGTGCTAAAACTAAAACTGAGGCAGTGCAGCTCCTCTGGGGAGCCTTCTCTCTGTGAGAAGTGCTGCACTCCAGGGGAACTGGAATTTCCCGCATTCGGGATGCAATTCCTAGCTGTTGTGCGGTTACCTTACTTTTCATCCACAATACTCGGCATGGGTCAGGGCAGTAATTCTCTTGATTCTGTGTCTATTTGTTCACAGAAAGGAAAGAAATAGCTGGGCATGGTGGTGCTTGCCCTTAATCCTAGCTGTCAGGAGGTGGAGGCAAGAGCATCAACCTTATACAAGGGCATCCTGAGCTATATAGTGAACTTCTGACCTGCCTGGGCTCTATGAGGCCCTGTCTGAAGAAATAAAAAAGGAAGGAGGGATGGGAAGAAGAAACTGATTTCTGCAGTGAACCGTGTGTGGAAGGCCCACTCAGCACTCCTGCTGTGATTTATTGACTGTGTACTGGAGAGAATGTAGCCTACCCCAAAGGAGTCATCTGAAGGCATTATTTAAAAATATAAGTTAAATATGTTTTAGTTAACTTATGCTTTAATTCCAGATTGTCCTGAGCTGTGATTGCCCTCTGTTAGCAGAGACACACAGCACTGTCACCAAGCCTAGGCTTCTTACTTACTACAGAATTCACTGAGCATGTGCTATGCTTCATTGCTAAGAGAAGATTTGTGAACCAAATAGACAGCATTGCCTGCTGTTTTACGGCCTGGTACCTGACAGAGAGTACAGACAAGTAAAACGAATCCATGAAAGAAACATTGCGTGACAATAGTTCTAAGTGCTAAGGAGAAAAATAAATTAACATATCAAGAAAAGGTGAGGTTTGAGAGGGTTTTCTTACAACGACATCATTAAGAATGTAACTTTTGGGTACAAGCCTGAAGGGAGGGAAGAAGCTATTGGAGCAGATATCTAGGGCAAGAACATTCCTGGCAAACAGCTGTAAGTGCAAAGGCCCTCTGGTAGGTGTGGTCTGTGTAAGAGGAAGAAGCAAGAGGCCAGCATGGCAGTGGGAAGCAGAGTAGGGAACGAGTGGAAATGCTGGGCCACTCAGGTCCTGGTGGGCTTTTTTGGGAGGAGCGGATTTTCCACGGTGTGAAATTGAAAGTTCTCATGCAGGGCTCTGAGCAGAGGCTGACAGCACAATCCAACTCACATTTAGAATGGTTCTGGTGCTGCCATCAGAACAGGTGTGTGGATTCAGCCGCAGACATGGAGATTAGGTAGGAGCGTCATTCAGAAAGACACAGTGATGGCTTGGTCAGTGTTTGGGGCACTTGTGGCATGACTCTGGTTCTCAATGCATTTTGAAGAAAGGACTAGGGATCTTTGGGGTAAGAGGATGGGTGGAGTTGTGAATGATGCCACAGAAGTCCTGTGAATGGGAGAACAGTCCTGGAAGAGCCAGTTTGGGAACAGACCAGAACTGGTGTTGCTTGAAAGGGCAAGAACACTATGGTGGCTACTAGAGGTGGGGGCCATGGAGCTGCCTTGTGAGCCCTGCTTAGTGACACTGGATGGTATCTCCTAACAGTCTACACAGTGTGCACTTACATTTGGTGATGCTGTTCATCACACCGAAAGTGTTGTTAGTAAAACCCTTTGCCAAAAGCCATAAGTGACAAAGAGTTTATTTGGTTTATAATCCCGGGTCACAGTCTATCATTACAGGGAAGTTAAGGTGTCAAGAGCTTGAAGCAGCTGATCACACCACCCACAAGGACAGAGAGCACTGAACTAATGCACGTGTGCCTGTGTCCAGCTGGCGTCTCCACTCTTACACATACTGAGACTCCCTGCCTAGGGAATGGTACTACCCACAGTGGGCGTGTCTTCCCACCTTAGCATAATCAAGATAATCTTCCGCAGACAATTCTGAGAGGCACACCTCCAGAGAGATTGTATATTTTGTCAAGTTTATAATGAACGCTAACGATTGAAAGAGGGTAGAGCTCCTATTCCACACACACACACACACACACACACACACACGTGCACATGCATGCACTGCAGCGAAAACACACTAACATAGAGAAACCTTGAAAGGTGTTAGATATGCCTGCCACCTTTGCGTGTTGCACCAGGGTGGTCACATGCACTAAAACGTCTCAAACTTGTACACATTACACATGTTTGCGTCTTGGTATGTCAGTCATGCCTCAATAAAATTCTCTCTCTGTCTCTCTCTCGTGTGTGTGTGTGTATGTGTGTGTGCATTTGAGGCTTAGCTTTGAACATTCCAAATGCGAGACACCTTCAAGGTTTCCCTTCAAAGGTTTTCCCTGCAGGAAGCCTAGCTTTTCAGGGAAGTAAAGCCACAGAAGCCTAGCTAAGTCAGTAATGGAGTGAGCCCACTTCAGGGACTGAAAGAGGTGATACAGGACAGCACCTTCTCATAGTATGAAAGGAACAGGAAGGAGACAGAGCCACGTACGCATGTAAGACAGGCAAAGCTCTAATGCGCAGTTCAGTTTGAGAGGTGAAGGGCACCACTGGGCTGCTCGACTTAACAGAGGGGGTGCCTGGCTTTTGTGTGATGAGGTGGGGAAGGCTGAAGTTTGGTGACTGTTCCTCAGTCAAGGGCATGGCTTTCAAGGGTGTTTCCTTCTTCTGCATAAACATTCTGGGTTTGGGCTTAGTGGGCTCATGGCTGATGACATCATCTAGGGACTGAGACTTGCTCTTGCTGCTGCCATCATTCTTTTCCCTGAGGTCTTGGTCCTGTGCTTTGGTTTGGACTTTCTAAGGCCTAGCGCTTAAGCAGGCAAGAAAGCACAAGGAAGAGGAGCAGACACACTCACCTGCCCAGGGGCATTGGGCCAAATTAATCATGCCTATAGTCTCAGACAAAACAGTTTCAAGTTATCAGTTTGTGTCCATGACTCAGAGGGTAAGACAGCAAAGGGGAAGACACTATATGAAGTCAGGGGCCACACCTTTAGTCCATTTTCAGTCATCCATGAGATGCCTTCAGGTACTAGAGTCAGCTTCTTTAGCAAAGCAGGCTTCGGGTTCCTGTTAAGTAACCCAGGCAACCACCGTAAAACACATACCTGACAAAGATGACTTAAGGCAGGAGGAGTTTCTTTTGTTTCATGGTTTCAGGAGATTTCAGTCCACTGTCATGGGCAAGGCATGGTGGAGGGCTATATGGCTTCTGGTTGGAGCATCAAGCTATAGACATGTATTCCCACAGTCAGGGACCAAGACCAGCGGGACTGTGCCTAGGTGCAGAGCTGGAACCTTCAAAGCCCCTAGTGAGCTGCTTCTACCAGCGAGGCCCACCTCCGAAATGTCCAGAGCCTTCACGAATACTGCTTTCCATTGGGGAAAACATTCAGAACATGAGCCCGTTGGGGTATTTCCAGTGCCAACCAAAGTTACTGTTAGTCTTTTCGCTATCAATTATCAACTGAGACCAAGCAGAGAAAGAGGAGTCACTGGGCTTTCACCACCATTTCCCCTTGTCTTTGTTATTTGGCAGGGCAGGGCCTGAGTTTTAACTTCGTTTAGTCAGAAAGGGCTTCTGGGCTGTAAATACTCTGACTTTGTGCTTCGTCTGGGGTTTTCTGTTGAAAATGTCAAATGCATGCTTTTAGCAGGTGGCAGGTTAAGGGTTGGGGTCTTATTATCTCTTGTCCCCTTGTGATGGTTTCTAGCTCTCTCAGAATTAAGCTGGCTTTAGCTCAGGGCATCCCACCTCTGCCAATGTGCAGAATGCCTTTTATGACTGTAAGAGGCAGACGTCCATCTTTCTGAGAGCCCTTCTCAATCCTTTGTCCAGACTTCATCACAACTTGGCCAGTATGCTGTCCTGTGGATTTTTGAGAGGGCAACGGGGGCTCCAGGGACCCTGCTTGACATCATCTTGACATTCATTATAAAGGAAAGGAGTAGATCCAAATGCGATTGCTGATTGGATGGATCAGTACGCATGACTGAACAGGGCCCTCTAAGGAAATGGCCTCTGTCTGGTTCATGATAAAAAGCAATTCAGGGGAGAAAGAGGTTAATTTAAGCTCACAATCCCAGGCCATAGGTCATCATTATGTAGAAATCAAGGTAGAAATTTGAGACAGCTAGTCCTAGCACATCCATGGTCAAGAGCAGAGAGAAGTGAATACATTTATGCTTACTTGCCTGATCATGTGTCCCCAGCTTTATTTCCCCACTTTGATACAGTCCCGACCCCCTGCCTAGGGAATGGTGCCCCCTACAGTGGCCTGGGCCTTTCCACATTAGTTAACTGAATTAAGACAATGTTCCATAGACATGCACAGTTCATCCCCACTGATACTCTTTCCAGGTGATTCTAGATGGTCAGTTAAAGCTCGCCGTTGCATCCCCGTGTGCATTCCTGAAAGACTGAGTAGCCACCATTGTATCAAGGCAAGTGGAAGCATGGGACAAGGAAGACTAGCTTCTGAGCCATCATCTCCATCCTTGGATTTCTCTGCTGTGTCTGTTGTCATGGAAACCTAGCATCAGATCTACCTATTTCAGGGATGAGGACAGTTTGAGATAGCTGGTGACTTTTCTTTCTGTGCCTGAATTGCATCAACTTCACCTTGGTGATGTTTGCCATCTGAGGTTCATGCCTGTAGCCTTTGAAATTTGCAACTCAGCCCCTGATGGCTAAGGTTAGTCCATCCTTCCTGGCTCCACTATGGCCCTCCTGTTCACTGCCCTGAAGCTAGAGAAATTCACAGAGAACATTCACCTCATTTCCTTAGGATGCCCCATTTCTCTCTGATAAAGACAGCTCCTTATCACAGCCAGGAGAGTTGTTTTGCCACTGCTCTCCTCCCACCTTATCTGGGCTCACATGCCTTACTATGCCTTCAGTGTTGGAGGCTGGGGCTTCATTCTGATTATTATTTCAATGTCCCATCACACGGCTTTGGCACACACTGTAATCCTTATGTATTGCTTTTGGCTTTCTGTAATATTTCCAATTAGGTTAACTGCCTATGTGTCTTAGTTAGGGTTTCTATTGCTGGGATGAAACATCATATAAGGCACCTTATAAACAAAAGAGTTTAGTTTGGCTTATGGCTCCAGAAGGCTAGAGTCCATGACAGTGGATTGAAGGTGTGATGAAAGGTGCTGGAGCAGCAACTGAGCGCTCACATCTTCATCCACAAGGAGGGGCCAGAGAGAGATCACACTGGGCATGGCATGAGTATTTCAAAACTCCAAAGCCCCAAGTGACACATGTCCTCCAACAAGACCACAGCTCCTAATCCTTCCCAAACAGTTCTACCAACTGGGGAACAAATGTTCAAACATATGTGCCTATGGGACCATTCTCATTCAAACCACCACATCAAAAATAATGTCACCCCCACACATGTCTTTGCCAGTGTATTATAACCACACAGCTATTTCTGTGAATGAGTACCACATGACTCAACTCCAAGTCCCATTGAGGCAGGCCAGGGCTGTGGTTGCTACTCACTGGATCGCGCTGCCTAACACTGGGGCAGCAGCCTTCTTCTGTGATGGCCAAATGAGAAATAGCTTAGGTGGTGTGGGTCAGATGTCTCTGCTTAGGTGGTGTGGGTCAGCCTTCTTCTGTGATGGTCAAATGAGAAATAACTTAGGTGGTGTGGGTCAGATGTCTCTGCTGCAATTATTTGACTATTTGTATTTTAACAAAACAGCTACAAGTGATGACCCTATTGATGAAAATGTGGAGGCTGGGATTGGCTCATGGGATGTAGATTTCCAGCCCCTGGTCTAGCACAGATGAATAACAAATGTCAACAAATGTCAACAAATGCTGAGCACTTAGCACATGTGGACTGAGTGGCTGTGGTGTTTGAAAGATGTGCCATCCTAATTCCTGTATGGCCCAGCAGCCATAGGTGGATCTGAGGGCAATTTCAGTGAAGCCTTTTGCTATGGTGATCACTGTAGTTGTTATTTATACTATTTATATTTTTTTGACGTATACAAAAGTAACATATGCTCATGATCAAATTTTATTTGGAGATTTATTTTATTTTGAGTCTTCAAAAGAAATGGATCCCATTACTCAGAGATAACCAATCATCATAGATTGTGCATGTGTAGATATGTGTATGTAACAGTCCAGAAATTTCTACCCCACCTAAAGATGCATGCACCATTTCATACTCTCCATTTTAACAAACAAGGTTCTATGATGCCTCACAAACATGCCTGTCACATGGTCATCACAAACATGCCCCTCACACGGTCATCACAAACATGCCTCTCACACGGTCATCACAAACATGCCTCTCACACGGTCATCACAAACATGCCTCTCACACGGTCATCACAAACATGCCTCTCATGCAGTCATCACAAACATGCCTCTCACACAGGGACAAGAAATAGCTCCACCCTCTTTCCCATGCTTCTGCAAAGAGAATTATTGCCCTTTTGTCTTATAGAAGAGGAGAAAGAGTCACCATTGCTCAAAGTTGCTCAGCCTGTAAGGTAGATGTCCATGTTTCTTCTCGGTTTCTGTTTCTGTCCCATGCCCCTTTCCTTTGTTTCTGTGCTAGGGTGGAAGCCAGAGCTTCGTATATGTTAGGCAGGGTCTTATTGGTTTGGGCTCTGCATAATAATAATAATCTTATATGGAGATGCCTTCCATATAAACTTTCCCAGTTTGAGATGAGAGTGGAGTTGGCAGCAGCATCCCTCAAGTGTACTTCTATGCCCATGCAGCTTATTGACCAGGCTTCTTGCTCCTGTCCCCTGAGATGCCCTTCTGATCTCCCAGCTGCAAGGACTAATACAACTGATCTCTAAACTTCTCCCAGTTTCAATCCTGGCATCTGGAAGTTTACATTGTCTACAAGGTCCCTGTCCTTTATTGGTACTGGGCTACTGGGTTCTCACAGTCAGAGGATCCCTGATATTTAGCCTGACTGATGTAAGAGTTGCAGACTTATCTACTTTTGGTCAGATGTGGGTGTGTGGGCGTGGCATGAGAAAACACTAGAAGACTCACAGACACCGGGAAAGAAACAAACTACTCAAGTCTCAAAGGAACCAGGGTCAGGAAACTTCTGGAAATCAGATGATTGCAATCCTTAACTTTGTTTTCATCCTCCTGTGTGTGTTTGTGTGTATATTTGGTGGATGTGGGTGTTGGCGTGTACCTGCCATGGTGTGCATGTCACAACATGCATGTGGCAGTTAGAGGAACTTTAGGGTATCAGTTTTCTTCTTCCACAGAGGGCTCCATGGATTGAACACAGAAATCTGCCTTTTAGCAAGGACCAATGTGTTTGTGATATAAACTGAATCTTAGGAACTAATGACTTAAGGAGGCATCACTGGTTTCCCTTGGTGGCTGTGGAGGAAGGGCTTAATTCCACCAGAGACAATACATGTAAATTGAATTGAGATTTGCTTGATAGCTACCCAGTGTGGAACTGCACTGGAATCAGCTGGCCAGCTTTAAAGGCATCTGAAGGAGGGCTTCTCTGCCCTCTGTCATCCTGTTTAGCAGGCCTGAGCTAGGCTCGAGGAACCTTCTTTGCGTCTGGTATTTTGATGTGCAGTCCGTCCTGAGATTTCAGTGTCTGAATTCAGAAGGTGGAAAGTTAGAAAAGGGGAACTTCCCTTTAGCTGATACTCTGAATTCAGTGCCACATGTGAATGCCAAACGCAGTCGCTCTGCAAAAGAAAACAGTGCTCAGTGGAAAAGAGACCGTCATGGGGAAGGAAATCCAAGACAACTGGGTTTGTAACCTGACAGGGTTCCGCAACCTGGCAAGGCAGGCCTGAGAAGAATCCGGCTCTCTTAGGTTCCCAGGAGGTCGAACGGGGACCTCAGCAAGAGCAGGGGCAGCCAGAGTAGTCCCCAGAGAGCTGGCTTGCCCTGGTGCCAGTCTCCTCTTGGGGCTTCCTTTTCAACACTTCCTGCCAACTTGAAATTGGTGTGTTCTATTTTAATTTCTCCTTTTACTTTGATTTCTTTTTTAAGTCAGAAGTGGAAGGGAACTGCTTCCCCCCACCTAGTTCTAAGTCGGTGGATGAGAAGGAGAACCTTGCACGCCTGCAGGTCAGGCAGCACTTACTCATGGGTGTGCCCAGCCTGGCTGGGTGTTGGAAGCCAGAGCAGGAAGGTATGTGTGTGGCCTGGGAGCCCAGAGGAAGGTGATTCACTAGGAGGCAGGCCAGTGGGCCCTTGCTGCCAGACACTCACCACTCAGCACAGGAAATGGAGACCTCTCCATTTCTTTTAGACCCAGAGGTCTAAAAAAAGCCAAAGAAAGAATGTTAGCATCCTTCTAATTCCTCCACAGCTGCTTCTGTTCTCAGGGGGATAAGGAAATGCAGATGCCTAGTAGGGAGTTAGGCTCATTTCTTTATGGGTGTGTCTGTACTTTCTTTTTTTCTGAGAGCTAGACAGTTCCTGTCTGTCCCGCCCCCAGTGTCCTAAAACTGCGGTTGTGTCTCCCTGGATCTCCTTTGTTGTTGATTTTGGGTTTTGTTGTTGTTTTTGTTATTGTTGTAAGGCAGCTCCTTGTTGTCCATGATGAGAGGTTTTGAGGGACACTTAATTCTAGTGTGTGATCACAGGGGGGCTTTCTGCTCTAGACAGCCCTGATAAGATCATCTGATTGGTCTAGCTCAAGGTTCTTCTTACCTTTCCTGGTAAAGAGGGACTTAATCCCAGTGGCAATGGGTTCTCTCTCTCTCTTTCTCTCTCTCTCTCTCTCTGTGTGTGTGTGTGTGTGTGTGTGTACATCATACATCATCCTCACTCTGCAGAAGCAAATTCTGCACACCATTCAGCCTGTTCTATTATTTAAATCTTCTAAAAAAATAATAAAACTAGTCATAGGAAGGATCTGGCTTCAGTTCAACTGATGCTCACTGGGCCATCTCCCAGCTGACTGACTCATCCCCGTGAGTGCTTATCTAGTTGTGGCTTAAAATTCTCCAGGGGAAGGAAACTCCACCCTGGCCATGGCAACCAACTGCTAAGTTTAATAACCGCTTTGATGACTCTTCATCATCACTGCGTTTTCCTCGTGGAAGTTTGTGAGGCAGCAATAAGAAAGGACAGTCTATTCTCTCTCCAGTGTCTTTTACACATTGTGATGAATCCTGGATATATCCTATGGGCAGGCTGCTGTGCCAGGTGTGGAGCAGAGACAGACACAAGCCTGGACCCTTTAGTTCAGTAGGACAGACAGATTCAGCACAGCGGCTGGCGCCATTGCAAGACCCACAGTGCTCTCTCTCTCACCCTCTCTATATTTTTTATGGATTTTCAAGACAGGATTTCTCTGTGTAGCTCTGGCTGTCCTAGAACTCTCTCTGTAGACCTGGCTGGCTTTAAATTCAGAGATCCAAGTGCTAGAACTAAAGGCATGCGCCACCATGCCTGGCTCACAGCTCTCATCTTAAAGGGAATAAGAGATAGTTTATTCTGGACCCATTCTGAGTGACCATGGCCTGAGAACACAGATTTAGGTTACTCAAAATTCCATGCTCCAACGTAGATCATTCTCACAGGGTTTTTACAGTTCCAGAGAACAAAAAAGTCATAAATCAAGACAAGTTTAAAATAATTGCTGGGTCCACCAAAGAGGCAGGTGCATCAAGATGAAGGAAGCTTTTTTACAGATCCAAGATGCTGTCTGACGACATGTTTAGTTCTTTGATTGGTGGAAGCTAGTGTTCTGCTATAATCTTCTAAGAGGTTTTTATTTATTATCATGAGATGTTAGTTCAGATACAGAGTGGGACAAGGAATGGCTGTTCTAGAAGGCTAGCACAAGTCCAGGATAAAGTAATTGGCCTCTGAACCTAAAAAAAATTCCAATCTTTTCACAGTAAAGAAATTACAATTTGTCCATCAGTCTCTCCAGACACAGAAACTCTTTCCAGAACGTTGTTTTTCTTGTTTGTTTGTTTTTTGTGCTTATGTTTTGTTGTTATTCATCACCAGACACAGCTTCTTTTCACTTACAGTAAATGAATGCTAAAGCTGCCCAGCCTTGTATTGTATGCCCCTGAGCTCTGCCACCACGCATGCCAGTTTCCATCAACAGTGGGCCACCTGAGACTGGCCCAGCCTGTCTTCCCCAGGCCAGTGACCTGCAGTTCTCCTTGTGCTCTGTCCTGGATGTTGCGGTGGCGATGCTGACTGCCACATCCCCTAGGGGCCATCCACATCAGCCCCCGACCCTCCTCCTCTCAGGAGAGCTTTCCGTCAGCCTGGGCTGGCTCCTCATACCACCCTCTTTGTTTCTTCATTCCTTTTGTTCCCCCAATCCCACATGATCTCCTGCCCCCCTGGACCTGCTTTACAGAAAGACTCTTCATTATGATGTAGGCAGACAAAAGTTAGAGAGTAGACCAAACTACCAGAATGTAAAAATGCCAGGCCCAACACCCAGGAGCCAACTCTCAGCTCCGCTCTCTGACTTTCTTCTTGACTTTCAAATACCCTTGTGTGCATGTATGTGCATGTACCCATGTGTATGGGGCAGAGGAATGTGCACATATGTGCAGCGTGAGTGTGTACATATGCATGTGTATGCACTGTCCATGCTCTTTGAAGCTGATCCTAGTAACACATTAAAAGCTGTCACCCTTCCCTCTTTCAGCGACCCCTAGCACTCTGCACAGCCCCCTGTCCATTTGGGTACAGAATGTCACCCTCTTCTGAGTTTAAGAATTGCTCTCATTTCTTTGTCTTCTGGTACAGTCCCTTGGCTGGTTTGAGAAGGCTTAGCTGGGATACCTGCTTTGTCTCTGAGCCATGCAAAGGCAGCATGGGCCTATCTGTAAGATGAGCAGGAGAAGAATGCAGGAGTGGGGCTGGCTAGAGAGCACTGTCATTGATTCAAGCCCCACGGCTCTGCCGTGTGCTCCTAAGGCTCATCCTACCAGTGAGCAGCTCCCTTCCCTGACCCCCTGGGTGACCAACTCTGTGTGCTTAACTCTGCATGGCTCCGGCCCTAGAGGTTTGCATGGATTTTGAAGCCTACTGATTTTAGCGTCTAGGCTATATAAACTCAATGTTCCTTGCTCATTGCTCTTCAGCTGTTCTGGACCAGCCCTAAGACGAGACCCAAGTGGCTCAAACCTCCTGATCCCCCTTGTCCCGGGGCAGAAGTCCACCTGCTCCTGCCCCTTCAGGAAACCCTCATCCTACCATTTGATGACATCCTTCCTGCCTTGACTTACAGAGTCCTCAGACTGAAGTCAGCATCTGTAGCCCCTCTCACCTGTATTCCACATCTTTCCCCCACTGTCCTCAGCTCACTGTGGCCCTTGTCCCCATCTCCCCCATCTCCTCCCCCCCCCCCCGCTTCCACACTGTGGTTCGCACCCAGGCCTAGCTTCCCCTTTCTGTGTTTGGACATGACACTTGGTGACTGATTCTCCTCACAGCTCTGTCTCTGCCTTCCACGTGAATCTTGCCCCTTCCTGTCTTCACAAAGGTTGCACTGTGTCTCTCAGAATTTCCTTCCTTGCCTGAAAGGCTTGGAGCCGCTCTGGCATGCCATTGGGAGCATTGGAACTGGGTAAACTGGGCTTGGTTTTTGGCTTGTCCACATTCCGACTGAATGACTTTGTACCTGCCACTCTCGGGGTTTCAGTTTTCCCAGTGATCACCGTGCCTACCTCAGAGTGCTGGGGAGGGAATGGCAGCATCTGTGTTCCCCAAATTCTTCTGATTCCCGTCCCCTCCTTCTAATAAGCTTTGTAGTTTTTCCTCCTCAGAATTCAGTTCCCAGGCTGCTTGTTTCTGCCCCTAACTCTTAGTAAGGAAATTGTACTAAGTCTTTGTTGGCCTTTGGTTTCACTGATCTGTGGACCTGTGTCCCCCAACTCCCACTTTATATTTTGTTTCTGCTAAAAAAAAACAAAAAACAAAACAAAACAAAAAAACATTCTTCCTGCATTCAGGCCTTTCCTTCTTGATTACTCTCTGTCTGTCTCCCTCATGTCTAGCATCTGTTACAAACTGTGCGGCTCTGTTTTCTCTGGACTCTCTCAAGCCTGCAAGCATCTGCATCTCCTCTCCTTAAATAGATCTGACCTCCCGCAGGGAGGACTATTTGGAGGCGTAGAAAGTAAAGAGTGGGAACTTTGGCTCTGGGGTGGGACGTCCCAAGGTCGCACCCTGACCCCCCCCACACACATACCAACTGTATGTGTATCAGTCTTGGACAATCTACTCTCTCACCAACACCTCAGATGTTTCCATCAAAAGATGATAAAAGTAACATGTGGCTGTGATTTAGGTGAGGGACTTATTGATTTACTACATGTAAAGCTCTTAGAATAGTCTATAATACTCTTACAAGTCAGTGAGTCATGGCTATCATTATTATCCCCAGTGGCAATATCCCTTCTACAGTGGCTTACACACAAACGCAGCCCTGGTAAGTATTATTAACAGACAGATGCCACCCTTTTTGTGATCCTTAATTATCCACCCTTTGTTTTTCTAACTATCTGTTAAGGGAAGACTTTTGCTTGCTGAGAGAAGTGTTCTTTTCTCTTGTACTAAATTTGAAAAGGAATGCATTATACGATTATGAGGCAGGAGACTAGTAAAACGGAAACAGCTTCTTCTTCTAAAACCTATTTAACATGTCGATCTTAGGGAAAAACATTCCATTAAATACAGGCACGGCATCAAATTACATCAGCAGTCCAGAGGGGTAAGGTCAGTTGGGAGGCAGATTAGCTAGAGAGGTTTTTATTTTCTCTCCCTACAGAGATGCCCCTGGGGAACCAGGATAAAGCTGGGGCGAGCCAGGGGGTGGGTGTCACCTGGAAACTAGCCCTAATCTGAAACTGCCTCTTACATTATAGGTCTAGCTTTGTCTTCAGGGAGCTATGTTGTCATCCATTTACTGCATGCACTAAGCAGATCATTAAACTCGCTGTAGAGGTGGAAAATACGTCTGCCCTTCAGATGACAGCAGGTCAGAGAATATATTAAGAACGTTTGAATTAGTCTGAACTGTTTTTAATTTTGAGTAATAGCTAATGCAAAAGAATTAGTAGAAAAACAAACATGTGTTTCCAAAACTGCCCAGTGTGACTTGGGAAAGGTCTGGAGTTCCCATACCCCTCTGTTGGAGATAGTGTCCTTATCCCCCCTCATCTGAGAGGAGAAACCTCAACTGAGGAACTGCCTAGATAGCTTGGCCTAGGCTTGTCTGTGGGGGTTGTCTTAACAGGAGGGCCCAGCCCACTGTAGGTGGCACCATCCCAGGGCTATAGAGGAATCCTAAGCAGTCCTGAGCTGGAATTAGTAAGCAGCCTTCCTCCCTGGTTTCCCTCTCGACTCCTGCCTTATATTCCTGCCCTGACTTTCATCCATGACAAGCTGAGACTTGGCAGTGTTGGATTAAATCAGTCTTTTCTTCCCCCAAGTTGCTTTAGGCCACATTGTTTGTGACAGCAGCAGAAAGCAATTTAGACCTAGTGGGTTTCTACTGTGTCCCTCCACATCTTCAGAGAAGGGGCTCAGACATACTCATTCCAGACTGCCGAGGAGTCTGGTCTGAGAAGAGAGACTTAAGCCAAGCAGATACTTCTCATTGCTTTTATACAGGGTCTCTTTATGTGACTCTGGCTGTCTTGGAAATCATTTTGTAGACTAGACTAGCCTTGAACTCACAGAGATCATCCTGCCTCTGCCTTTGAGTGCTGGGATTAAAGGTATGACCCTCCACACCCAGCTCAGATACATCTGGGGATGATGGAAGCCCAGCAAAATAGGAAGAGACAAAGGCCTGCATGGAATCCTACTGAGAACACGATAAACTTTGCATAAGGTGTATAATTTTTAAAAATTTGAATTCCTATTTGAGCAAAAAAATGAAGTTCTTAGGTGTCAAAAATATGTTAAAGGTGGAGAAAGTGACGCAAAGGAAGCCACTGGTGCCGCTGGGACTGGGCTTCAACACACCGGGGACAGGAGAGAAAGGCCCATGTGCTGGTGACCTGGAAGCAGAACAGGGCTCTCCGGGGACTACTGGGAGCTGAGAGAGGGCTGCTGTCCTGCTAAGTCCAGCAAGACTGGAGGTGCCAAGCTGAGGCTGTGAGAGGAATCGCCCAGGAGGTTGGGAGAGGCCTAGAGAGGAGCAGGCTCCTGAGGGAGCAGCCTAGAGCTGCCCTCTTCCTTTCCAGCAACATCTTTGCTCTCCTTTCTCCATGAGATACCCTGAACTGAGGAAATTATTGCAAAGCTAGTCCAGGGTCGGTGAAGTCTGTAGGGTCCTGGCAAAGGCGACTAGTGTTGATTCTACTGCTTACCACGAACCCACTGGGCCTGCAGACCCACCCATCCGTCGATGCTACAAAGCACTTGGGTCTACCTACCGTCTAAAGTCAGTTAGCAGAAACTGACTAGGGGGCTGCAGGAATCGCTTAGTGACAAGCACTTAGCGTGTAATCACAAGGACCTAGGTTCCACCGCCAGCACACACGTAAAAATAAACAAGTAAATAAACCAACCAAAACACCCAAATGAAAGCAGAACATCTTTGAGGAAAATGTAAAACAAGTGTGTTATTAAAGAGAGCTAAAAAGTCTCTGGTGGACGGTAGGCTTGAAACAAATTCTAGGAAGAAAGTAAAATATAATACTTTATATTTACCTACTGCAAGCTAGATAGAGCTGAAAGAGAGCCACTGGATTGGAGGCTAGCTCTGCACCAGACGGAGCGGGAAGATGTAAAATGTGGGAAAGAGGCCGACAGGAAGGAAGGACAGGCTCCAGGCCGATGTCTAGCTGGGGACTCCATGAAGTGCTCTACATGTTTGAAAAAGATCTTTGCCATTTATTTATCTAGCTGCAGTTTCATACTGGATTAGATAAACCTTGGGAGATTTCTCTAGTGTTTTCTTTTGTTTTAATTTTGGATAGTAGCATCCACATTAATTTGAATATAGTAGTATATTGTTCTAAGGCCGTGGCCAGACAAACCAAGCCGACGGTGGTGAGCACTTGGGCCGTGCAGGCGGGAAGAGCGTGCTCGGCTCCCTTCCGTCTGGCATACTGCTGCTGGCACAGAGCAGGGCGGCCCTTCTATAGCCTTGTCTTAGTGGGGACTGGTGTGAGAAGTGAGATTTGTCTCTTCAGTGTTAAAGTAGGAAATCAGAATTCTTAGACGCTTTCCTCTCCACTGTGTATGAGCAGCCAGACAAGAGGCAGCTGAAGGTAAGAAGGGTTTATTTTAGCTCTAGTTTGGAGGTACAGTTGGTGGTGTTGGGGAAAGTGAAGCACAGGAGTGTCTCAGCTGTGGTGTGAGAATTTGTTCATAATATCTGGGCCGGTGAGGATGCAGGCTGGCTATAAAATCCCATGACCCACCCCACTTATCCACTTCCTCCATTGAGACTCTACATCCCAAAGGTTCCATAACCTCCCCAAATGGTGGTGCCAGCTGGAAACGAAGTGTTCAAACACGTGAGCTGTCGGGACATTTCACATTCAAACCTCGGGAGATAATAGGTGGTGTGGCATGATGCAGGCTTTTAATCCCAGCACCTGGGAGGCAGAGGGAGGCGGATCTCTGTGAGTTCGAGACCAGCCTGGTCTACAGAGTGAGGTCCAGGACAGGCCCCAAATTTACAGGGAAACCCTGTCTCAAAAACAAAACAAAACAAAGAAACAAAACAAGCTCCACCGGGAGCAGAAGCCAGGAGCAAATCCAGCTGTGAGAGCCAACCCAGTCCTGGGACACTGATTGAGCCAACGACCTGACTCAGAGTCTGAGACCTCCACTGGAACCGGAGTGGGACTGAACCAGTTACCTAGGACAAGGAGAGAACGGGCTCCACCAGGAGCAGAAACCAGGAGCAAAGCCGGTCCCAGGACACTAGCAGATCAGGATTGACCCAGCGACAAGATCCAGAGCCAGCGATCTCCACCGGAACAGGTACAAGGGAATAACCACTGAGCTAGTGAGCCAGAGCCAGAGAATGCCGAGGGTCTGGACATGAATCTGGGACCTTCAAGGGAGTGGATATAGGCCAACACTCCCGTGGGTCTGGGAGAGAGTCTAGGACCCCCCAGGAAGTAGACTGGAGCCAGGACCTCCGTTGGCCTGGGCATGAGTGAGGCTGGGTCCTCCGAGGGAATAGACGGGAACCAGAGATCTCGACGGGGCCAGGTGCAAATCTGGGACCTCAGAGAGAGTAGGCCTGAGCCAGGTCCCCTGTGGGTTCGGGCATTGGTTTGTGACATCAAAGGGAATAGGCAGGAACCTGGAACCCCTGTGGGTCCCAGCATGAGTCTGAGACCCCTGAGGAAGCAAGCAGGTCCCCTGTGGGTTCCGGCGAACCTGAGCCTAGAACCTCCCAGGCAGTAGACCGGAATCAGAAACATTTCCAGGCCCAACTCCAGCCCAGGGACTTCTGCAGGAGGGAACCCAGACTAGGATTTACAGTTACAGGTCAAAGCCAGTAACCTAAGCCAAAGTTGCCCTGAGGCAAGGAATTCCACCTTGGGCAACAAATTCCACAGGAGTGGAATTGAACAAGACTCCTAGGACAGAGAAAGCCAGGGAAACAAGCTCCACGGGGAGCAGAAGCCAGGAGCAAATCCAGCCATGGGAGCCAACCCAGTCCTGGGACACTGATTGAGCCAATGACCTGACTCAGACTGAGACCTCCACTGGAACCAGAGTGGGACTGAACCAGTTACCTAGGACAAAGAGAGAACAAGCTCCACCAGGAGCAGAAGCCAGGAACAAACCTGGTCCCGGGAAACGATCAGATCAAGATTGAACCAGTGACCAGATCCAGAGTCAGCAGCGATCACCACCAGAACAGGTCTAACTCCAAGCCAGGGTCTTCTGCAAGAGGAGATCCAGACCAGGATGTACAGAAACAGATCAAAGCCAGCAGCCTAGACCAAAGTAGGCTTGAGACAGCAAACTCAAAGGGAGCAGACCAAAACACAGGAGCACTAGCTACCTCCAGAAAGAGGAATAACCAACGGGATAACTAGAACTGTGACACTGACTGTACCACGAGGAAAACCATCTTAGCTTTCTATCTACTGGCACCTAGAAGATTGTTCAACAGAATCTCAGACAGCACCAACCACACCTATTAGAGGAAAAGATGAGTAGAAAAGGTAAGATCACAAGCTACACCACAAAGAGTAACACAATACCAGTGAAACACAAAGACCTTACAAAAGTAAGACCTGAACAACCAAATATGGATGACCCAGAAGAAAATGATCTAAAAAATAACCACAAGAGAATATCTGAATTTCTTAAAGATGAATTGAGAAATTACCTTAAAGAAATGGAGAAAACACAAACAAAAAATTGGAAGATATCAGCAAATTACTTAAAGAAAACCAAGATAAAGAACTCAAACATATAACAGAAACTATTTAGGACTTGGAAACTGAGATAGAAAAAATAAAAAAAAACCCACAAGCCTAAGGAATTATAGAAACAGAAATCATGAGGAAAAGAACAGGAACCACAAACGCAAGTACAAACAACAGAATACAAGAAATGGAAGAGAGAATCTCAAGTGCAGAAGATAAAATAGAGGAAATAGACTCATCAGTTAAAGAAAACATTAAATCTAACAAAGGACTAACCCAAAATATCCAGGAAATATGGGACAACATAAAAAGGCCAAATCTTAGAATAATAGGTATAGAAGAAGGAGAAGAAAGTCAACTTAAAGGCGTGGAAAATTTGTTTAACAAAATCTTAGAAGAAAACTTTCCCTACCTAAAGAAAGGTATGCCTATGAAGATACAAGAAGCTTACAGAACACCAAATAGACGGGATCCCAAAAAAAAGTCCTCTTGCCACATAATAATCAAAACACTAAACATACAGAGTAAAGAAAGAATACTAAGAGCTGCAAAGGAAAAAGGCCAAGTAACATATAAAGGTAGACCTATCAGAATTACACCTGACTTCTCAGAGGAGACAATGAAAGCCAGAAGGTCATGGTCAAGCATTATGGAGACATTAAGAGACCATGGACGCCAGCCCAGACTACTATACCCAGCAAAACTTTCGATCACCATAGAAGGACAAAACAAGATATTCCATGACAAATCTAGATTTCACCAATACCTAGCCACAAACCCAGCCCTACACAGAATACTAGAAGGAAAAGTCCAACCCAAGGAAGATGGCTACACCAACAAAAACAGACAATTGATGATCTCATTACAGCAAATCCCGAAGAAGAATAAAACACACAAAATAACATCACCAACGATGAAAACCAAATTAACAGGAGATAGCAACTACTGGTCATTAATATCCCTTAATGTAAATGGACTCAACTCACTCATAAAAAGGCACAGGCTAACAGATTGGATACGGAAACAGAATCCATCCCTCCTCTGCATACAAGAAACGCATCTCAACCTCAAAGACAGACATCGTCTCAAAGTAAAAGGTTGGGAAAAAATATACCAATCAAATGGACCTAAGAAACAAACGGGTGTAGCTATCCTACTATCTAACAAAATAGACTTCAAGCTAAAATCAGTCAAAAGAGACAAAGAAGGACTATTCATATTAGACACAGGGAAAATTAATCAAGAGGAAATTTCAATACTGAACATCTATGCTCCAAATACAGGGGCACCTTCATATGTCAAAGAAACACTTTGAAAGCTTAAATCATATATTAAACCCCACACACTGATAGTGGGAGACTTCAACACTCCCCTCTCACCACTGGACAGGTCAATCAGACAAAAAAATGAACAGAGAAATAAGAGAACTAATAGATGTTATGACTCAAATGGACTTAACAAATATCTATAGAATATTCCATCCAAACAGAAAAGAATATACCTTCTTCTCAGCACCTCATGGAAGCTTCTCAAAAATTGACCACATACTCAGTAACAAAACAAACCTCAACAAATACAAAAAAACTGAACAACCCAATATACCTTATCAGATCACCATGCTTTAAAACTAGAAGTCAACAGCAATACCAATTCCAGAAAACCCACAAACACATTAAAATTAAACAGTGCTCATCTGATTCATAAATGGGTCAAGGAAGAAATAAAAGGGGAAATTAAAGACTTCCTAAAATTCAATGAAAATGACAAAACAACATACCCAAATTTATGGGACACAATGAAAGCAGTGTTAAGAGGCAAGTTCATAGCACTAAATGCCTACATAAAGAAGCTGGAAATATCCCACACTACTGAATTAACAGAACATTTGAAAGCTTTAGAACAAAAAGAAGCAAACTCACCAAAGAGAACTAGACTGCAGGAAATAATCAAACTGAGAGCTGAAATCAACAAAATGGAAACAAAGAAAACAATACAAAGAATCAATGAGACAAAAAGTTGGTTCTTTGAGAAAATCAACAAAAAAGACAAACCTTTATCCAAACTAACCAAAAGGCAGAGAGAGAATATCCAAATTAACAAAATCAGAAATGAAAAGGAGACATAACAACAGACACGGAGGAAATACAGAGGATCATCAGGTCATATTTTGAAAACCTGTACTCCACAAAATTGGAAAACTTAAAGGAAATGGACAACTTTCTGGATAAATATCACTTACCAAAATTAAATCAAGACCAGATAAGCAAATTAAACAGACCTATAACTTCTGAAGAAATAGAAACAGTCATCAAAAGTCTCCCAACCAAAAAAAGCCAAGGACCAGATGGTTTCAGCTCAGAATTCTACAATACTTTCAAAGAGGAACTAATACCAATACGCCTCAAATTATTCCACACAAAAAAACAAAGGGAACATTGCCAAACTCTTTTTATGAGGCTACAATTACCCTGATACCCAAACCATAGAAGGACAATACTAAGGAAGAAAATTACAGACCAATCTCACTCATGAACATTGATGCAAAAATACTAAATAAAATACTAGCAAATAGAATCCAAGAACACATCAAGACCATCATCCACCATGACCAAGTCGGCTTCATCCCACAGATGCAGGGATGGTTCAACATAGGAAAATCTGTCAACATAATCCACCATATAAACAAGCTGAAAAATAAAAACCACATGATCATCTCAGATACCAAAAAATACAACATTTGACAAAATACAACATCCCTTCATGATAAAAGTCTTGGAGAGAGCAGGGATACAAGGAACATACCTAAACATAATTAAGGCAATATACAGCAAGCCAACAGCCAACATCAAACCAAATGGAGTTAAACTCCCAGAGATTCCACTGAAATCAGGAACAAGACAAGGTTGTCCACTCTCTCCATACCTATTCAATATAGTTCTTGAGGTCCTAGGTAGAGCAATAAGACACCAAAGAGAGATCAAGGGGATACAAATTGGAAAAGAAGAAGTCAAATTCTCACTGTTTGCTGATGATATGATAGTTATATAAGTGATCCCAAAAATTCTACCAAAGAACTTCTACAACTCATAAACACATTCAGCAATGTAGCAGGATACAAGATTAACTCAAAACAATCAGTAGCCCTCCTGTACACAGATGATAAAGGGCTGAGGAAGAAATCAGAGAATCAACACCCTTCACAATAGCCACAAATGGCATAAAATATCTCAGAGTAACTCTAACCAAACAAGTGGAAGACTTGTATGACAAAAACTTTAAATCTTTGAAGAAAGATATTGAAGAAGACACCAGAAAATGGGAAGACCTCCCATGCTCTTGGGTAGGCAGAATTAATATAGTAAAAATGGCAATACTACTGAAAGCAATCTACAGATTCAACGCAATGCCCATCAAAATCCCAACAAAATTCTTCAAAGACCTTGAAAGAATGGTATTCAACTTCATTTGGAAAAGCAAAAAACCCAGGATAGCTAAAACAATCCTGCGCAACAAAAGAACTTCTGGAGGCATCACAATCCCTGACTTCACACTGTACTACAGAGCTATAGTACTGAAAACAGCCTGGTACTGGCATAAAAACAAACAGGAGGACCAGTGGAACCGAATAGAAGATCCGGATATCAATCCACACATCTTCGAACACCTGATCTTTGATAAAGAAGCAAAAAATATCAAATGGAAAAAAGAAAGCATATTCAACAAGTGGTGCTGGCATAACTGGATATCAACATGTAGAAAAATGAAAGTAGACCCATATCTATCATCACCATGTACAAAACTCAAATCCAAATGGATCAAAGACCTCAACATAAAGCCAGCCACACGGAACCTTATAGAAGAGAAAGTGGGAAGTACACTTGAACGCATTGGCAAAGGGAACCACTTCCTAAGTAGAACCCCAGCAGCACAGACACTGAGAGAAACAATTAATAAATGGGACCTCCTGAAACTGAAAAGCTTCTGTAAAGCAAAGGACACGGTCAGCAAGACAAAACGACAGCCTACAGAATGGGAAAAGATCTCCACTAACCCCACATCAGACAAGACACTTAAGGAAATGTTCAACATTCTTAGCCATCAGAGAAATGCAAATCAAAACAACTCTGAGATTCCATCTTACACCTGAAAGAATGGCCAAGATCAAAAACACTGATGACAACTTATGCTGCAGAGGGTGTGGAGAAAAGCGAACACTTCTGCATTGCTGGTGGGAATGCAAGCTGGTACAACCCCTATGGATGTCAGTGTGGCGATTTCTCAGAAAATTAGGAAACAACCTTCCTCAAGACCCAGTAATACCACTTTTGGGTATATATCCAATCGTGCTACAAGGACATGTGCTCAGTTATGTTCATAGCAGCTTTGTTTGTCATAGCCAGAAACTGGAAAAAACCTAAATGCCCCTCGATTGAAGAATGGATAAAAAAAAAATGTGGCATGTTTACACAATGGAGTACTACACAGCAGAAAAAAAAATAACGACAGCTTGAATTTTGCAGGAAAATGGATGGAACTAGAAAGCATTATTTTGAGTGAGGTAACCCAGACACAGAAAGACAATTATCACATGTACTCACTCATAGGTGGTTTTTAAACATAAAGCAAAGAAAACCAGCCTACAAACCACAATCCCAGAGAACTTAGACAACAATGCTGACACTAAGAGAGACTTACATCGATCTAATCTACATGGGAAGTAGAAAGTATAAAAAGACAAGATCTCCTGAGTAAATTGGGAGCATAGGGACCTTGGGGGAGGGTTATAGGAGGGAGGGTAGAGGCAGGGAGGGGAGCAGAGAAAAATGTAGAGCTCAATAAATATCATGGAAAAAAATAAAAAAAAAACAAAAGAAAAAAACCATACAAACAAAAATAAATAGATGGTGCTGCGGTTAGAGGTCATGGTGGCGGCAGGTGGCTGGACTGTAGCAGCGGGGGCAGCTTGCAGTTTGCAAGTGAATCAGGCCAGTCCTGGTTTCTCCCCAGTACCAGGACATTTGTGTCCTGTACCTCTCTACTCTTCATCCTCCTCTCCCCTCTCTTTAACTTCTTTCTCCTTCATCATCTAAGAAGCCCACTTCTCTGGGCATGTCCTAGACCTGTGGTTTATCCCTGGCTGGCTCTTGCATTGAAGACACCAGCATGCTGTCTGTGCTCTGCCAACGGGGTAACCGGAAGTCATCTCCAGACTTCCGCTCAAGCTAAAGACACTGCAGCAGCGTCAGTGCCGATGGGACACCCTAGAGAATGAGTACAGGAAGGCATCTTAAAGCCTGTGGTCTTCCACCCGGCTCCAGAGAGCCTGGCTTGGCTGTGTCTTCATCTCCTGATTCAGCAGTGAAGCTACTGTTTCCTGGGGTATATCATTCAGCTGTAAGAAAATGGAGACAAAGGCCTTGCAAAATGAATGAGCTCCTTATCTTCTTCCCACCAGGGATGGGTGGGTGGGGGGAGCATCTAGATGCATTGCTTTTTAGGCTAGGGCAGGATGGGGTGACATGGTAGGGTCAGCCTACAGAGAGCTCCGGGAGGCTGCATCAGACCTACCTGCTTCATGCCAGCCTGATTGGTCCTCACCATCCCTTGTCCCGTGCATACACACGTCTGAAGGCCATGCTGTGAAAGGCTACAGAAGAGCTGGCCAAACACACATCAGCTTGACCTAGATGGGAAGGCAACAGAGCCCTCTGGCCTTGACTGTACTAGAGGTTTGAGGGTGGTTGAGGAGGTTGAGTCAGTTAGCAAGGAGAGATTTGTTTTGATTTGTGGGTAGCGGTGGTTGAAGGACCTGTCAACTCTCCAGGAATCAAACAACCAGGGCTGAGGACACATGCTTTGTCCAAAGTGTTTTGGATATTTTTTAGAGTGGGTAGTTTTGTGCTTTTAAGCAAAATTATGACTTCTTAAAATTTATTTATTTTTATTTTGTGTGTATGAGTGTTTTTCTGCATGTATCTATGTGTACCACATGCATGCCTGGTGCACTCAGAGTCCAGAAGAAGACATCGGATCCCCTGGAACTGGAGTTACAGATGGACTGAGCCAAGATGTGGGTGCTGGGAACTAAGTCTCTGCAGAGCAGCCAGTACTGCATGCTCAGCCATCTCTCTAGCCCGACCTCTGATACACTTTGCCTTTGCTTTCAGTATCACAGCACATGCTTCCATGCCACAACCTCCAAGAGCTGCAAGCGCTTTTCAAAAGGTTTGAGATGTTTAAGGGATATATTATCATTTACTTTACATTTTCAGTTTTTGTTCAAGCCCCATTGTTATAAGCACTGTCACTATGATATTCTCTGGGCCTAAAGGTAAGTAGAAAGTCCACAAGACCTTGTTCTCCAACAAAACCACAGTCTACTTTGGGAAAGAAAAATGAATTCCTTAATCCAGCATTCTTTTGTCCTTTGGATTAGCAAAGTGACTATTGCCTGTCTATCTATCATCATTTATCTATGTATCTATTTGTCATCTATCTGTATGTGTATGTGTGCATCTATGTGTGTATATATTATAATGATGAACTACAAAAGCATCTTGTATAAGAAGAAAAGATACAACTATATATTATAGTTGATATATAACACATATATTGATTGGCTTGTTAACCATAGTAAGCTTTAGAACGATTACTTTGAAGATCAGTTAACCTGAAAGTGGAAGGAATTAAAAAAGAATAACAGAGGATAGGAGTTGAAAGGACCCATGCTTAGTCTTTTCGGCTCAATCTCAGCAAATGTAAAAAACAAAACAAAAGTCAGGTCTGGGGAGATGGCTGAGCCAGAACAGTGCATTCAGAATGAGCATGAGGATCCGAATTTGATCCCCGAGCCCATATTAAAGATAACAGGTGTGACAGCTTGGGCTGAGGGTCCCAGAGCAAGGGAGATGGATACAAGCAAATTCCCGTGGTTCAATGGCCAGTCAGCCCTCTTGATCAGTGAACTCCAGGTTAATGAGAAGCCGTGACTCAAAAAAACCAAGGCTTACTGGAGGGGTCACTCAGTGGTTAGAGCGCTTGCTGCTCTTCCTGAGAGCCCAAGTTCTGTCCTGAGCACCTATAATAGGCAGCTTATAGCTCCCTGTAAATTCAGCTCTAGGAGGACTGAAGGGAGATCCGATGCCCTCTTCTGGCCTTTGTGCATCTGCACACACCTGCACATACCTTCCCACAAAACACAACATACAATCAATTGTTTTGTTTAAGTTTTAAAAACCAAACCAACCAACAAACAAAACCCAGGCCTGGAAGAGGAACAACAAAACCAAATTTTGTTTGAAAAATGCCACCATGAAACCAAAGGTTTTTTTATAGCGCTTTTTTTAAAAAAAAAAAATCTATTTATTATGTATACAGTTTTCTCAGTATTCTGTCTGTGTGTATGCCTGCAGGCCAGAAGAGGGCACCAGATCTCATTACAGATGGTTGTGAGCCACCATGTGGTTGCTGGGATAAAAAAAAGTGTGTAACTTCTTTTTAAAGGCAGATGGCTCTTTACGAAGATTGTTCTCTGATGTCAGTCACATGCATGTGAATGCTTGTGCATTCCTCCCCATGCGTGTGTACCTGCATGCATTGAGAGAAGTCATCATGACTGTGTAAGGTGGAGCAAGGATAGAAAATGAAGCAGGACATATCCTATTTGAGGATACCTTCAAATACCAGCACTGAGGGATACGAGAATGAAGTGTGTGTGTGTGTGTGTGTGTGTGTGTGTGTGTGTGTGTGTTTGTGTGTGTGTGTGTGTGTGTGTGTGTGTAAGAACCATGTCATGAGCGAGAACTCAAGGGTTAGACACGGCAGAGAGTAGGATCTCCCTGGAGCTTTGGCAAGTGGTTCAGGTACTGTAAGCAGGGACCCATCTCAGCACTGTCTTCTTCTTTCAGATTGATGACCCCGACAGCACCCTTGAGGAGGTAATTGAAGAGGCTGACGCTGTCACCTCTGTGAACAATCTGGGAAGTAAGCAAGCCTTGAATGCAGACTATCTCGACTCTGACTATGAAATCGGACAGCTGTACCCATTCCTCCTTACCAGTGACCTCAAGTTGCCCACATTCCCACTCACAAATTCAGTTCCAATGACCCAGTCTTTCCGGGAACGGTGGCACATGAATCTTGACAGCCTCATGGACCGAGCCTTGATCCCACACTGTGGCGATGGCAAAGACCTGTACATCATCACAGGTGCTGTCCCCTCAGACTACAGAGTGAAGGGCAGAGTGACTATCCCGGAATTTGTCTGGCTGGCAGCCTGCTGTGACGTCCCTGGAGGAGGCTGGGCCATGGGCTTCACCAAGCACACCCAGGATAGTGATATCATAGAAGATATTATGGTGAGAGACCTTGAGAAGCTGCTTCCTCAAAAACCTCAGCTGTTCCGGGACAACTGTGGGGAGATGGAGCAAGACACAGAGAAGATGAAGAAGATTCTGGAAGTGGTCAACCAAGTCCAAGATGAGGAGCGGTCTCTGCAGTCTCAAGAGAGCACAAGTCCCCTCGGCAGTGCCCAAAGCCAGAGGTCTGCCCTGCCGTCCCCAGAAGCACCAGAGGGAGGAGGCAGCTTTCTGGGGAAAGTTCTTGGTTTCCTTTTGACCCCATTCATCAAACTTTTCCAGTTAATTTATTACCTTGTGATGACAGTCTTAAGGAATGTAGTCCATCTCCTTTGGTTTGTTGCCAAGCAGGTGATAAATGGCATTGAGAGTTGTCTGTACCGTCTGGGTGCAGCCACTGTGTCCTATCTCGTGGCCATTGGACAAGAGTTGGTGGGCATTCCCTGGAAAGTGCTCAAGGTTGTGGCCAAAGTCATCAGGGCCCTTCTGCGGATCCTCTGCTGTCTGCTGAAGACTGTCTGCCGAGCTCTGAGCATCCCTCTCCGAGTCCTTGTGGATGTAGCTACTTTCCCTGTGTATACCATGGGGGCCATTCCTGTCGTGTGCAGGGACATTGCTGTGGGCCTGGGTGGCATTCTTTCCCTCCTCTTTGGCACTACTTTTGGTACCATAGGTGGCCTGTTTCAGGTTGTTTTTAGTATTTTCAAGCGGGTTGGCTACAAGGTTACTTTTGACAATTCTGGGGAGTTTTATAACTCAAACACATCCTAGTGTCTGTTGTGGTAAATTCCATTATTTTTCAATAGGGAGCTAGAATAGTCTGTTTTTACAGCGGGTTTTTGTTCTGTCAGCTATGGTGTTACGTTCATCTGGGGGGATGGGTTGTCTTTTTCTGCAAAGGAGTTTGGCACAATTTAAATTTGATCTAAGAGCAGTGTTCAGGGTAGGTTCAGAGTCATGGTCCACTGCGCACTGCAGTTATCCATGCAAGCATCCCTGATCGTGTTAACTTCAGCTCTGTGCGCTGACACAGTTCAACACCTGGGCCGACCCAGGCTTGTTAGGAAACCAAACATAAGGGGGAGAAGATGGCATTGAAAGTTATGAGAAGTGGAGAAAGAATCTTGTGCCTCCAAATGCTCTTAGAGATTTAAGGCAAATGATCTGAACATTGTTGTCCGTCTCTTTGCATCTCCTTCTATTCCTTTTCAACCCAACCAACCCTGGCCATGTGCCAGTGACTGCTCCATTGAAACCCCTCCCAACAGACGCAGCCTCTGCTGCGAGTTTGACCTTTACTTGATCTCAAGGGCTTGTTTGATTTTCATTTTCTCCCAAAGTTGAGTTCTGCTAAATCAAAATTTTTATGCCAAATATGGCATAATAAAATTTGAATGCAACCCTGATTAGGCTAAGTCAGGTCTCTCCAGGTGTAGAATGGAAAGGAGACAGCAGTAAGTAGGTGCTGTGTCCGAGGGCATTCTTAGGGAGGCTTCATTGACTTACATTAAATCTCTGGTTGACAGTGTTAAACACAAAGATTTGCATGTTAATCTAATAATATGAAACTTCATATTTTGCGACATCTAATGCATCAAATCAGTACTCGATACCATAAAGCACTCCGACCTCTCTCCTGGAATGATTGTTAAAACTATCTAGGTAATAGACAAGATGAAAAATATTCTGCCCATCTCGGACAGAAATATATTGTATGTACATATTTAAAAATCACTGTCTCTTAGACCACTATTTTTATAGTGTATTTGAGGCTAAAAAATATAAGCCCTCCATTAATGCTAGCTAAATTTGAGAGCTTATTCCCGATTTGATCAATCACTTGTAATTTTAAATCTTGCGCTAAAAATTATAACAAAGGGAACCAAGCCTGCTTTGTGGGAACCAAGCATTCCCACAGTGGGGATGGATTGTCTGGTGTTTTTCTGAATGTTCCAAAGAGTTGCTGTGAAGAAGAAAAAGGCCAAGTGTGGATTTAACTGGGGGATGTACCAGTTGGCCGGAAGTTAGTGGTAAGGACTAGGAGTCTAGAAAGAAAGCAAGAAGGGAACAGCCCGTCAGCTGTCCCCAGGGAGCTGGTGGCGCATGAGAACCTGACTGTAGCAAGAACTAAATTGTGCAGAAGATGATTTGAGTCGCACCAGAGAGGACTAGCAGGCTGCAAACTTCCATGTGACCGTAATTTGGAGTCTGGACCACGGACCTCGCTTGGGTAGATGCCCACTGTTTAAAGACTCAGAGCAGCATTTGCCAGGAGTTTTCTCTGTGTAAATGGGAGTGCTAGGGCTTGTGTTGGCACTGATGGGTCAAAAAAGGGACTCTCAGAAATTGCCAGAGAAGCAATCTGGCTAAACCCTCTTTTTTTTTTTTTAGGTCTCAGAGGCACAAGGAGACTGTAGACTTGATTTTGTTAGCAGGGTCAGCTGGAAGCAGGTTGTGATGCGCTAAGATGCCCCGTCAGAGTGTAAGTAGGGTTTTATCACCTGCCAAAGACTCCAGGCTCTGCATCATGAGTTGAATTTGGCAGGTTAATGGAATGCCAGGAAGCCACGCGGTTCTGCATCTCATGCAGCCCTCTTTCCCTTCTAGTGAATATTTGCATTCTGAGAGGCCCTAGCAGGGCACCCGTGACATCTGAGCCCCTTTTAGGGAACCACTCGGAACTGCCCCCTCCCCATATTCAGATGTCTGGTTATTTATTTTTGTGTGGATTTTTTAAATATGGGAAAGGATAATAAGACAAAAATATATCCTTCAGGTTAGAGGACTGAGACCCTTCATTCTGGAGTTTCTTGTTGGTAGGCCCTGGGAGTCACTGGAACGAGTTGCATGTGGCTTGAAGTTCTGCCAGGTCACTGGGCTGCTGGTCCATTCCCAGTAGGTTACATGGGGTTCTGGGGGTGGGAGTTTAGGAAGCTGAGCCCTGTCTTCAGTTTGGAGCTTTGGCTGTGGCTTCATTCTGTTCTCAGGCCCTTGGGGGATGTTGGCTGACTCTGTCACTCACGCAGCTGTGCTTCTGGTCTGTGCCGGCCATGTTCTCGGATGCACCCTCTGCCTTTGTGCCTTCTCCACCCAGTGCAAACTTGGGAATGGAAGGATCCTTGGTCTTCATTCACCCATCCACCTAGCAAACGTGTATTTGGTCATCAAGGTTACAGAGGTGGAAAAAGCTCCATCCACAAGGAGTTTCTAGGATGGTGGGGAAACAGGCAGTACCATGCTGTGACCTATCACAACAAGCACCATGCTGAGGATATTTGCCCTGCTTCCTGGAGCACAGGAAGAAAACCTGCAGGGTGGGGAATGAAGGACGCCATTGCCGAGGGTTTGGCCACATCAAGCTATGTACAACGCTCTGCACCCTGTAGATGCTCAATAAAGTCATTGTTGACAGCGTAGTGGTTCTGTGGGGTTTATGGAGGGCATCTGAATGTTCGGAATGAGGTTTGGGGTTCTCTGGGATTACTTTCCTTTCACTTCCTTTTCCTCTGTGAGGCTGGAGAGTAAACCAAGCTCATGTGAGGAGAGTGCCCTACTACTGAGTTACACACCACGCTCATTTTCTTCTCTGTATCTGTGTGTGTACACACGTGTGCATGTGTGGAGGCCGGAGGTTGAGGCCAGGTGCCTTCCTCTTGCTCTCCACCTTATTTTATTGAGTCAGTGAGTTCAGTCTCTCACTGAACCTGGAGCTCACTGGCAAGTCTAACTGATGTTACAGATGTGTGGGTGCTGGGGATCTGAGCTCACGTCCGCAAGCTCAGGCAGCAGGCACTCTGCCATCTTCCTGGGCCCTTTATTTTCTGCTTGTTCATATCAACTCAAGCAATTTTCCATTCGCTTTTGTTCATTAAAATTTTTGAGTTGTGTGTGAGAAGTCAGAAGCTCAGCTGAGGGCAACGGCGCCCAGCCACCGATTATCTCTCATCAGTACACACCAAAGGCCTGTTTGCCTCCAGAATCTGATTCACATAGAAAATTATAGAAATGATCCCATTTGTTTATTCATCAGGAAACTCACACAGTTCAGGACAGCCTGGAGAGAGAGCGGTGGTCCTCTGTGGCGCCCTCTACAGTGAAAGGGTAGAACTTCATGTGTGCCATGTGCTGAGCGCCTTGTCTCTTTGGCACACCCCACATGTTTTACACAGTGCTGCACTCTGAGTATGGAGTGGGGCTGTTGGCCTCTAGTACGAGTTCTCAGAGTTCTCATTGGCTGTCTGTGTTGGTATTCCCCCAAGATCATCATTTGATGTCTAAGGGACACAATGCAAATCAAAGAAGCGCTCATGACCCCTGTGTCAGTCCAGGGTTTCAATTGAGATGCCCCCTGGAGGTGAGAAGGTCACTCCTGGAGGCCAGTATTGCTCTCTAGTCCAGACGACAAAGTCCAAGTGCGTAAGTTACCTCTACTTCTCTCTGGACGACAGGGCTAACTGAGAATTCACCTGGCCAGGCTATCACAGACACCTTAGAGAAAGTAGATAATGAACAAAGTATCTATTACTATGTAAGCTAGCTGGGCAGCCGGCCGGTACAAAGGGCCGGCATTCCCTTCAACAGATTTGTGGAGTAAAGGAGCTACTGGAGCCTGAAGGCGTGTCAGAAACTGCTCATGCTCTTGTTCCCAGATAACACGCCGGCAGCCTGCAGCATTTTGGGAAATCTCACCACTTGGCTCTTCCTGTAGGTTACAAAAGCAAATGGTCAGAGGAGAGCTAAATGGCATGTCCAGACCAACAGCGGCCTTGTGAAATCTTCCCCCAAGCTGGGAACAGTTTCCCCACACAAGGAGATGTCTGTTCAGTGGGTAAAAGGTGTTCGGGGATGCGTTCCCGAGAGTGGGGAGACACCTACCATAGGCCAGCATCCCATGAACCCAGAGCCTTACTGACTCAAGGAAAACCCTTGGTTGTGAGAGCTGGACAAAGTGAGAGGCCTTCTAAGACCAGGAAATCTGTCTCTAAGTGTGAGTATAAGAACATTCCATGCTGGGTACACCTGAGAGAAACGAGGTTGGCAGATTGCACTCACACCCAGTGGTGTTGATACACGCTGCACACCTGACCTTCTGGGGCCAGGGAGGAGTTTCTTGATGTGTGATGCTTGCTGATTCTGAGGATTTCACTGCTAGTGTGATCCTCTGAAAGCAGCTTTGGGCGGAAGTGGTCTCACCCTCAACGTACTCCACCCCAGCCTGCTTTGTGCTTCCAAGCGGATGCGCTGTTACTGGGACCGAGAGCTGGCTCCCCACCACTCTGCTATAATCCATGTGAGCATAAGATACACGGCCAAGATCTATAGCAGAAAAGGGAGCTGAAAAGCCACAGGGAGGCCGGGACATGCTGCGCAGGACCACGGAAGTCTGGGGAATTTGCTTGACTATTTACAGATCTGCATCCAGTTATCTTAGCCCAGTGCCACCAAATCGTGATTTATCCCATGTTCCTTTCCTAGTCTGTGTCAGCCACTCTCCCATTCCCCATCTGGCTTCCTCTGCTAATCTGTTTCTGGGAAGTGAAAACACTGAGCAGCTTCCAAACCTCCTTGAGGATGCTCTCCTGGGGTGAAACGGAAAGAAGTAATTGCAATAGTTCCTGCTTTCTCCGTGACTAGAGGGTACAATGTACTCAGATGTGGATGCTGTCTTGGTCTGTGGGCAGTTCTGATTCTCGATATAAAAGACGGAAATACCATCAGGTGAATCTTTTCTGTGTAAAGTGTGAACCTTCCTCTGATCAGTCCCATTTCTCCCAAGATCTCACTAGGGCCCACATTTGGTTTCTCAGATCTGGAGAAAGCCGTGTCAAAATCAACATAGAACACCACACAGTCATGTTCACTCTCTCTGAGACACCCTCCTCTGAGTTAGGGCTCAGTTTCCAGTAACATCTGTCTGGGACTCAGAAGCTGTGCTGGGTGAGGATGAAGCTATGATCTCTGAAGATACCAAAATGCAGTCTCGAGAGAGGCGCTTGTTGTCTCCATGCTTAGGCAGTCCCGTAAGGTTACTGATGAGATGAACAGCAGCCAGTGGTCACTGAGCACTGGTGAGTAAGGTGTGTTCCTGTTGGACTTTGCTTTTATAAAGGAGGACACTGGGCTTGTGTTCCCTTAAGTGAGATCATAAACCCTGCCTGAGGCCACACAGGAAGTAAATGGGCTGGGGTCTTGATGCGCCCCGCTCCAGCGCTCACGCTGGAAGTCACCCGAGCTTTCTCTCACCTGTCACCCCAGGTAGGAAGCCACCAAGGACCCAAGTTCGCCTTGGTGAGCCGATGAGTTTATTGGAGCTGCTTGCAGGGGTGTTGGAGTGGGGATACTCACAGGAGTGGAATGACTCAAACGTATCTGTACCCCTGAAAAGATTCCACTTTGATAAACAACAGTGTGGGTTCATAGCAAATGCAAGCTCATAAGATGCAGACAAAAAAAATACATGCAAAACCTGGTCCTTGGGTCCTAGGGCAATGATGCAAAGAAATTTGGAGATGCCCTGCAGAGCCCCTGTCTCTCCTACGTGGTCCACTGGAAATGGATAAGGTCACCACGTATGCTATTGTCTTGTTTATGCTGAGGTTGAGAGGGTCAAACCCCTAGCTAGGCCTTCAAGGAGCTGAGTAGAGGCTTAGGGGAGCTGGAGTCAAGGTATAAGGGTTCCCTCGCTTCTGTTTAAGAAGGAGGAGCCCCTTGCAGACACAAGGAGTTCATGCTCACAGAGGCATGGCTTTCCCCTTTGGGTAGTGCCTTCGTGAACTTTCCACCACTCCTGCAGGTGATTCTTACATCCTGAGCCTCCTGGCCAACTTCACTGCTCCTGCAACCCCTGGCATCTATAATCCTCCTCTACCTGGGATCTACTTTTACCCTCTGAGGAATAATGTCCTATGTGCTCCCATTCATACACGTGCTCAATTCTGCATTCACCGACTGCTGCCCAGACTACAGAAGTCCCTATCTTCTGGGGTTTGCCGTACAGCTTCTGGAACTTTCTGTACCCCATCCTTCCTGCTCCAAAGCACACACTGACTCCTATCTCTGCAAGAGTTCTGGGTATTTCTAAGGCAGCCATTCACCTCTAAATTCTCAGCCCCTCCCCTACATTTCCAAGGAAGTGCTCTATGTTCTCCCCACAAAGTTTTCTTCCTAATTCTACCTTTCCTGTCCCTCCCTGCCTAGAAAAGCTTTGGTGGTATTTATTATAAAGGGCAATGTATCTTTGAAGACGATTAAACAGATTGAGTTCCCCTCACAATACAAACAGTTAATTGCTAGCAGATTGCATTTTGTTGTTGTTGTTTTGTTTTGTTTTTCGAGACAAGGTTTCTCTGTATAACAGTCCTGGCTATCCTGAACTAGCTCTTGTAGACCAGGCTGGCCTCGAACTCACAGAGATCCGCCTGCCTCTGCCTCCAGAGTGCAGGGATTAAAGGCATGCGCCACCACCGCCAGGCGCAGAATGCATTTTAAAAGGTTAGTAATCACTTACAGAGCCCTTTGTTAATCCATTTGCATAAACCATCTCATTTAAATTTCAGGCTGGGTCTTATGGAATTGCTGTATTGCATAGTGGCAGCTGGGACTGTAGTCTTCTGAAGGCATCAGGAAGCGGCAGGATGGTCCACTCGCTTGGCTGGCATCTGCCACCAGCTGCCCACTGGCACTGTTAACCACGGCACCCCACACAGCATCTCTGAGAGCATCAGTTTCTCACAGTTTGGTGCCTGGGTTCCCAGAGAGAACATTCTGAAAGATCCAACCAAGGTGGCTTACCTTGTTTTGGATATCCCAGAAAAATATTCTACAGAGTGCAATGAGCAAGTAAGAAAACTTCAGGATGAGTTATTCAGGTTTGATGACGTGTTTGTCTAAAGTCAACTAACTGCAGAGCTCTGGTCTTTATACAGGGCAGAGCCCCCAAACCCTAGGAGCAACGAAGGTGTTCTTTTCAGGGGTGTTCGTGAGCATGAGAAGAAAAGCATATGGAGAAAGAATTTTTAAATTCTTTCTAAATTTCTAAAGTAGAAATCTGAACTGGAATAGAATTTGTGGTGTATTCAAGAGCATCGCGGAAGGAAGGTCTGGGAGCTCACTTGCTCAGGGCTTTGGCTGTTTGCACACCACACAGAAATGCACCCTCAGAAGCCCTTGCCCCTTGGTGGCAAATGAAATTTAGAAATGTTAAAAACTTACAGCCCTGAATCACACAGCCAGGGTTGATGGTGGGCACTTGCTGCTTTGTGGATAGGCTTCCCCAGCACCATTTAGAAGTGAGAAGTGAATAATAGAAGACACTAGGAGGAAGTTTTTAGAGTGCTCAGGGCTTGGGGGGAGGGAACCAATCAGCCCCAAACACTGGGAAAACAACAAGACCAAACACAGTTCTCAGGGCCAAAGCCTTGGAAAGGGAAAGCCACAGGCAGACATGAAGGTGGGCTGTGCCAGTCGCAGAGAATTTAGCAGACTCGGGCTCTGAAGCTGGGACAGCCCGTCTGAGTTGTCTCAGCAGTATCCGGGGCCTGCACTGTTAACACCCACTCATTTCCCAGTATAGGAAACAGGGCAAATGCAGCCAGGGAAGGTGCCACATTCTGGGAGGTGATTGCAGCTGAGGTGTCTGGGCAGCCAGTCCCAGCCTTAGACATGCTGACAACAGTATTCATGACCCCGATCCCCAGACAGTACTCAAAGGGGAAGGCCAGGTCTCCTAGCTCAAACAGAGCACAAGGAGGGTTGTAAGTGGTTCCTTACAACCTGTGTGTGGGCTCCTCAGAGCAGGCTGGAGCTTTTACATGACCATGAACTGAAGTCGTGTACAGTATTGAATTCGTTGACTCTAGAGCTCCAAATTCTTAGCTTCTACAAGAATTTGAGAAGCAAAAGTTCTAAACCACTAGTGGTTCTCAACCTGTGGGTCATGCAGGGTCACCAAAGACCATCAGAAAATAGACATTTACACCACAATTCATAACCGTAGCAAACTTACAGTTATGAAGTAGCAACAAAAACAATTTTATGGTTGGGGGCAGTCACCACAACATATGGAACTTTACTAAAAGGTTGTAGCATTAGGAAGATTGAGAATCGCTGCTCTAAACTGTAATTCAGGGACAAGTCCCTCCCAGAGGCCAGTGGTAAGAGGCTGTGTACAGACAAGCCAGTCAAAATGGCGTCCTCTCCAAAGGCCAGCATGCAAAGTGGAAGACTAAAACATCGCATACAGCAGGCGTTTGCCAAACTCCATCTTTTGGTCTGTAGCTGGTTCAGCCTCCCCTTCATAAAAAGTCAAGTACAGAGAATTAGAAGTCGGTGGGCAAGCAGAAAAGATGAGATAAAAACAGGAAAGAGAAGAGAGTTGACAGGAGGAGAGGAGGGAAGACATTTATCACAAAAGAGTGTCAAGCTCCAAAGTGTCGCCAGAACACATTGTCCCTCCCTCTGCACTCAGACTCCCTTGACTCCTCTGCCCTTTGGTCCCCAGTCTGCCTTCCTGTCTCCTCTGAGTAGCCACAGATCCTAATGCTGTCACTGGTAGTCATGTTCCAGGCCAAGTGTTTCTCGGCCTCTTATGCAAAGAGTTGAAGTTCAGCACCACACAGGTTTGAAAGAGGAACAAGGTAATTTTATCTGGGGTGAGGCATTAGCGAGGAAACAGCATATCGACAGTGGCCATAGATTGATGGGGAGCAGGGAGATGCCATTTCTGTGGCACATAGAAGGAGCACCTGTCAGGGCTTTTGGAGGACTGGCATGGAAAGGGACAGTTTCTCAGTGGCGTTACTCCTCAACTCCGGGTATGGAGGAAGATGCATGCACCTATATATCTCCATATTTCTATAGTTATATATTATCTACATATTTGTCTCATTATCTGTGTCTACATGGCTGCCCACCTACTTCACCATTAGCCGTATTTATCTAAACCGTTGTCGTCCCTAGTTAATTCCTTCAAGCCATACAGCATTGTGTTTGGGACTCCTCTGTCATGCACTGGCAGAAGGCTTTGCCCAAAGTCCAGAACCTGCCTGGGGGCCCACTGTCAGGAAGGAGCCAAAGTCAAAGGCTGGCAAGTGCCCCATCCCACCTTCCCTGGTGTGATAAGGAAGGCCTGTTTTCTCTCCTGTCAGAAACCTCCCGAAGAGCAGGGCTTGCACTGTCTTTGGCATCCTAGAAGAGATGGGAGCCCAGGGTGCAGAGGGTCAAGATCAACCAGATGAATGTGGCCACAAAAGGACATTATTTTCCTCGAAGGCAGAGATGGCAATGCTGGGCTGCCCTGAGAGAAGCCCTTCATCCTGACTCACAATGGCTGCCCCCAAACAATACCTTTGTCAAATTCGAGTCTGCAGGGCAAAAAAAGAAAAAAGAAAAAGAAAAAATCAGCAACAGTTTGTTTTCCCAGGCATAGGAGCTGACTTGGTTGGTGACCTATACACACAGTGGAGATGTGTGTAAATCCAGAGGTCAGAGATGAGAAGGAATTAAACTCTCTGATGGCCTGCCTGCCTGGCAGACACAAGCACACTCTTGGGTATGTGGCTGCACCCTGTGCAGGACCTGGCAGTGAACAGTGTTGGGCCCTAAAAGCCTGCAGTGGCAAACTATACACAGAGACTGCATTGCACACACACCTACGTCTACATGTAGATGTAGGTGACCCTTGAACAGCATCTCTCGGTTCCCAGGAGGTCTTGGAGCCGAAAGCAGCCCTGATGGGATATGCACAGTATACCTGGGTCTCCCTGGATTGTTCCCTACTGCTGGGAAACAACAGGGACACCCAGAGGCCATTGCAGATCTAGGCAGCAACGTGTGTGTTCCCAGCTGTGACTGAGCGGCCATGCCTGGCTCCTGCCACATCCTGGGAGGGCAGAGCTATGAAGTCCCAGTGTCCTTTCCCCTCTCCTTTCCAGCTCTGGAGTGTGAGATGGAAAGAGATAAGAACGGCCAGTGGGAGAGCTGGCCTAGGTCCTCTCACACCTGAGCCTTGGAGAGTGGAGTGGGGAACTGCAGCCCTAGCTCTTCAGGATCCCCCTGGACTCCCAGAGTCCACCCTGGGGAGAGCCACTCATTTGGGTCTCAGGGTGCCCTCCAGCCCCGCCCGGTGGTGCCTGCCCACCTTGAGGGTCCTCGCCTGGTAGCGTGACTGGGATGAGAAGGCTGGTGGTGAAACCAAGCCAAGAGCCTCTTGCTAATTTGCATCTAGAAAGTGCCACCTGGAAGGCGGTGCTCTCAGACCCGGAGTTAGGTACAGCAAAGGTTGAGTTACACCAGGCTCTGACAGCCTGATAATGTCGTTCAAGGCGGCCAGATGGCACGCTGAATGCCACAGTGTCCACCTTTACAGAGGGTGGGGAGCCTCTGAGCAATCCCACCCCACACGGGAGCAGCCTGGATTTACACAGCTGTTTTCGCCTCTCTTGCACAGCGAGTGCATTTCCCAGCTTTACCGGCAGAGGGCATGCTTATTCCAGGTTTCTGAGAGTGCCCGTAGGCACTGGGGCATCCTCCAGTCCTTCTAACCAGCTAGGCTCTTCAAGAGGAAGTTTCTGTCCTTGTCACTAGGAACACCCACGTAAACTGGCTGAGTGGAGGGGACTGTTCTTTTATTCCTCCTTCCTTTGGAGAACTGTTTACATTTTAAGTAGCGGAGAAGTCTCCAACATAAGGCAAGAGGGACAGATAAAGGCTCTGTGTGTGTGTGTGTGTGTGTGTGTGTGTGTGTATGTGTGTGTGTGTCTCTGAGTGTGTGTGTGGGTGTGAGAGTGGCCTCCTGTGTGCAGAAGACTTTGCTGTGTGCTGCATTAAATAGCAGCGGCTGTGGGCAGGAGACCTGGATGGCCTCTGTGCACATGAGTCTCCTCTTAGAGTGCTTCTTCTTGACAATTAAAGGTCCAAAGAATCGTTTCATCATTCGACACATATTTATGGAGTACCTACTATGTGCCAATTAAGGAGGCCTTGCTGGGCCTGTGGCCAGACCCTGAGTGTCAAGCTCTCCTGGAAAGTGGCAGCTGAATAGAGCTCCACAGGCATGGCAGGTGATCGGGCCAAGGTGGAGGAGTGAAGAGTCGTTTTTGGATAGTTAGCAGATGGAAATTGATCTCCACAATTTGAAGACCAGAGGAGAGAGAGAGCGAGAGAGTGAGAGAGCAAGCTGAACCTTGAACCATGGAAGCAGCTAGATTTGCAGGTCTCCTATCCCATGATAAATGGATGCATTGAGGACACTTATGAGAAGGATGGAGTGGCCCTGACCAAGACTGGAAAACTTTGGAAAAGAGAGCAAAGTGGCTTAATTTTGGATAATTTTACGAAAAATAACTAAAAAAAAAATCGATGAAACCGACATCTGGCTGTAGAGGCCCAGCTAGAAATGGGAGTGAGGCTGTCAGGGTACAGGCACAGGCTGCAAGGGCATCCAGAACTGCTGTGGTTGATGAGGGGACTCGAGGAAACCCAAGCGCTAGGGATTGCAGTCCTTTTGGGGTCACATGGAAGATATCCTGCATGTTAGATATTTATATTACAACTAATAGCAGCAAAATTACAGTTATGGAGTAACAACAAAAATCATTTGACGGTTGGGGTCACTACAGCATGAGGAACTGTATTAAAGGGTCGCGGTGTTAGGAAGGTTGAGAAGCGCTGCTTTAGAGGGTTGCTTTATGCACCCATTATTTGTGGCTCAGACAGGAACTGTTTAGACACTGTTGTGTAATGTCCCTAAACTGACATGAAAAACATCAGTGCAAATACAAGGAAAACAACCTACCCAGCAAAACCACATTTGGGTTTATATATACCCAAAGGATGCTCAATCATTCCACAAGGACATGTGCTCAACTATGTTCATAGCAGCATTGTTTGTCATAGCCAGAACCTGGAAACAACCCAAATGCCCCTCGACCAAAGAATGGATAAGGAAAATGTGGTACATTTACACAATGGAGTACTACTTAGCAGTAAAAAATAAGGGCATCTTGAAATTTGCAGGCAAATGGATGGATCTAGAGGAAACCAAATTGAGTGAGGTAACCCAGACCCAGAAAGGCAAATATCATATGTACTCATAAGTGGCTTTTAGACATAAAGCACAGAAAAACCAGCCTGCTACAGTCACTATCCCCGAGGACCTCGACAATGAAGAGGACCCCAAGAAAGACTCATACAGATCTAAATGGAAAGGAGAAAAAGATGAGATCTCCTGAGTAAACTGGGAGCATGAGGGTCACGGGAGAAGGCAGAAGGGGAGGGGGAAGGAGGGAGGGGAACGGAGAAAAATATATAGCGCAATAGAAACAATAAAAGAAGAAAAAAGCTGACAGAAACTTTGGGAAAAAAGGAGAGCAGGTCACAAAATGCCTTGTGTTTGGGTAGAAAAGCTGGGTAGTCTACCTTAAACCAGTTAGTAAGTAGAGAAAGCGGGGTTGTACAGGTCCAAGCAATGTAGGCCAAGGGGTGGGGTTGGCAAAGCTGGCATTCTATCACCCTCTGGTCAAAAAACCAGGCGGTCAGTACAGAGTCACGGACGGCTTCCACCGCATGGGCACGGCAGGTGGTGTGGCCTGGGATCATTGGTATGCTCACAAGCCACGTGTGAAAGGCGCATCCACCATGCAGCCCTGGGGTAACAGTAGAATCTCTTGTCTACCTCAGGAGTTGCCTCTCGGTGTCTAGGGTTACTCGTCAGCTGCCTGCTCTACGTGCTCACCTTTCAGAACCACTCACAGCGCCCTCCGCCTACTCCGTGGAGAACGGCACTATCCTCATGGCTGTGTGGCTGCTGGCGGTCTGCACTGAAGTCCCCATCATATCGTCCCTTTTGTTTGTCATAGCCCACACGGGAAAGGTCACCAGAGTCAGCAAAGGGGAAAAATTGGTGCTCCTTTAAATGAAAACTTTAGGCAAAAATCCACATTGTATGGTCCATACTCACCTATATTTTAAAAACTTGTTCCGATGGAATTCAGCTGTCCCTGGGTGTCCTGCAGTTTTACTTGGGAGCCTCCTCTGGGAACGACGGCTCTAAAACTCTCTTCCAGCATTCTAAATCTGTCCAGTGGTTCCTATTGTCTCTGGCTGGGGTCAGGAACCCAGACTCATGTAAGTAGCTAAAGCAAAGATGAGAGTGGGTAAGAGGAGGTGAGCGTGTGTGCAGGGAGAGGAGGCAGAGCGAATGCTTTCCCCTCCCAGACAGTCACATGTGGATTTAAAAACTATATAATGACTCTCCACTAAAGCACACACACACACACACACACACACACACACACACACACACACACTCCACACCCACACCTAACCTGCACTCCTACAGTTTGTCAGAGCGTCAAGTTTCCCAGTGGAGCCTTGAACTTGAAAGCCCTTGTTCGGGCTCTTTGCTCCTTTCTCTCACTCCTGTCCACTTGGACCCTGCTCTAGCTTTTCTCAACCAGCTGACCAGGTTCAGCATCACAGCCATCTTTCACCCATGCCACGCAGGACAACCATGCGCCTCTCTTCACACCCCCTTTACATGACCAAAGTGCCTGTCTGTTTAGGGGCAGTTCCAATGGTCATCAAGTCTTCCTCTCCAGCAGACCTAAAAGCAGACAGTCCCACAGGGATCCGACCATGTCCCATGCCTTTTATGTCTATTATCTCCCTAACCGAGTTACTTGCGGGCCGTGACCCTGTCTTCTGCACTTTCAGATGCCACAGCGAGCGTTGTTGCAAACACATGCTTAGTAAATATTTACCCTGGGTCTGAACATTCATGGATGCATCTGCTGCAGACTGGTGGCAGATCTGATGGCCAGGGCTGCCTCCAGCCCCAACACTTCTTGGTCACACCTGTCCCCTCCCTACTCTAGTTCCCAGGTCAGAGCTTTCAGCCTGTTGTTTAAGTGCTGGCTTAAATGATGTTTCATGTAGAGCCCGACCTTGAAAGATGGTTCTTTCTAGGACTTCATTCCTCTTGGGAACATGTTGCAGTAAGCCAGACCTGGATCTTTGAAAAGAATTCCATGTTAAAGTCTGCCTTCTGGTTCTGAGGAGCGACAGTGACCAAGGAGCATTGGTGTCTCAGAGACTGTTTATATCGGTTAGAATCCTGGAAAAATGAAAATTAGACACTAAACTTGGCAAAAGAGACAGGCACAGGCCAGATAACCTCCCGTTTTGCTAACTGAAGGCTTTAAATGTACCACCTTCTCGGATCTGTTGGTCTGCCCAGTGATATTCTGGCTGGTCTAGAAGTAGCTCCTTATGCTCCACCAACTTCCAAGAGACCATATCAGGCATTGTGGACAGGTCTGCAGTAGAGGGATTGGGAGTCATGGTCAGAAAGGAGACTAGCATGTGGCCGGGGAAGGATTCTACTGGGTTAGGGGTTTTCTTTCAATCACCCCGTGTTAGTGTCTGGGGGGGGGGGCAGAAATTGTGCCAGGTGTTAGGAGAGGAGCTGCAGAAAAAGAGTAAAATATGGAAATGGCTAAAATAAAGTCCCTGGATATCTCACCCAACGGAGGCTACGGGCGTGAGTGTCATGGGCAGTGAAGTTAGCAGCATAGTACAGTGGTTCAGTGGTTCAGAGTACCCGCCTGGCGTCAGGGGCCTAGCTTGTGTGCCATTGAGCTGGTCACTCTGTTTCCCTTTATCTTCGGTTCTGTATTCTAAGATTGCACTCCCTTCCAAGCCTGTTTTTTTTTAAAAAATATTTATTTATTTATTATATATACAATATTCGTCTGTGTGTATGCCTGCAGTCCAGAAGAGGGCACCAGACCCCATTGCAGATGGTTGTGAGCCACCATGTGGTTGCTGGGAATTGAACTCAGGACCTTTGGAAGAGCAGGCAGTGCTCTTAACCTCTGAGCCATCTCTCCAGCCCCCAAGCCTGTTTTTAATACTTTGGTGGGGCCCCGGTGCCTGGTAGTGTTTATCATGCACGGGTAGGAGGTGGAGGAAGGGTATAGGTATTGAGAAAGGAGCAGCTCCTGGATAAGCTGGGGTACAGGAGCTTCAAAGAGGAGGTGACATTTGCTTTGCACCCTGAAAGACGAGTGGGAGTTCAATAGACTTGGGAGGTTCAGGGGAAGCCGGGGTACGGGGCATGTGGTCAGAGAGATCGCAGCTGTGGACGAGGATGCAAGCGTGCAGGATGGAGGAGTGGAAGCCTGCACTGGGTCCGCGTAGCCTGGGAAGGGCCCTCCTTTTCACCGCTCCCATCAAGGTGAAGAAGGAAGACAAAGCATTTTAAGGAATTTAAAAACAAACCTAATTTTCCAAGGGTCACTGAACCAGTTGGCAGAGCTGGAGCTCGAGGTGGGGTTTGTGCCCCGAGGCTCCCTCAGCCCTGCCGCCGTGTGCCCAGCCTAGACTGGGTTGCAGTCCTCAGCCCTGCCGCCGTGTGCCCAGCCTAGACTGGGTTGCAGTCCTCAGCCCTGCCGCCGTGTGCCCAGCCTAGACTGGGTTGCTGTCCTCAGCCCTGCCGCCGTGTGCCCAGCCTAGACTGGGTTGCAGTCCTCAGCCGTGCCGCCGTGTGCCCAGTCTAGACTGGGTTGCAGTCCTCAGCCCTGCCGCCCTTCTCAGGAATTAAAGAGATCTAGAATGCAGGTGACATGGACCTAGCCCAACCAACCTTACGATTTAGTCTGGGATGTGTTTCAGACAACAAACCTGTTAGGCTGGGCCCCAGTAAGTGTGACCTTCTGACTGCCTAGTGTTCTGAGCATAAAAATCACCATGACAACCACTGTTATCTTTGATTTGGTGTTGGCTTGGCATGGCTGAGAGAGACCTCATACTGACTGGGTAATTTTGCTTTAACCAAGAGCTTTGTTCCCTTAGGGGCCCATCATGGACCACTTTGTGTAGGCTCCAGGTCTGGGGAAGTATCCAACTGCAAGGAATCAGCAGGCTGAGAGTTCTGCTCTACCTGGGTGAAATTCACAGTGAGCAAGATGGTTGTTCAATGCTGGTCTGATAGCAGTGAGTGGTGGCAGCCAGCACGGAGGGCATTGGCAGGTGACAGTCTATTGTTATAGTCCCTGTCTGCTTGGATATTAGGACCTTTAGTCCTACGAACAATGTGGCCCCTTTGTGGGCCTCAGTATCAGAGCCTTGGGCTCCTGGCAGTGGCCAGCGTTCCACTGCCCGGCTCTTCCTGGTGAGCAGAGCCTGCATGGTCTGCTCTCTGGCTCCTCCGTCTGTTTTCAGTGCTCTGCGCTCTCATCGCCTCTACTGCTCCTCTTTTCCTATTCTGGCTGCCCTGGAATTGTTATCATCAAGGCTGCCTGAGCCTCTGTATCTTCCGCCTGGATTAGCTGTGGTGCTGGCCTGCCCAGGACTGTGCTTGGAAGCTGGGTACCTGCTACCCCCTAGGAGCTGGAACAGCCAGCTGATTGCTCAGGACGTGGGCACCAGTGGGACTGTTGGCCACGAGGTGGGATTCGGGCAAGCAGACAGGGTCACCAGTGGACAGGCAGGGTGCACAGCAGCATGGCCACCTACTGCAGGAGGCTCAGCTGTCAAGCAGTTTACTAATGGATATAAGCTAGGCTGGTTGGGAGCACAGTGATGGGGATCGAAAGCTGAGTCTGCCTCTTTCATGAGCTGTCAAGTCCACCGCGGCTGCCCCGTCTGTGGTGCCTCTGCTACCAGCCCACTCTGCACAAGGTGTGAGTGGGGGGGGAGAGCAAGAAAGAGCCCATCTTTTTCTAGGCCTCACGCTGCAACACCTAAGCAGGTAGGTAGCACAGGAAAATGTCTCAAGGGGTTTTTGAACCAATCAGTGCCACTTGTTTGGGTCAACCATAGCCTTTCCTCTTAGCACCAAGCAGTCATTAATGCTTGTGGTTTGGGGCCATCACAACCTCATTCCTTAGCACCAATCATCTTTGTTCCTTCACCCTGGAACGTGTTCCCCCTTTTTTCTTCTCTCCCAAGAAGAAAATGTCTCAGCTAGGCTCGCAATTATAGAAATGTGGATACAAACTGTTTTAACCTGGCTTGGCAGGACCTGCCTTCAGGAGCCAGGTGATCAGCTGAAATCCTTGTGATCATTTGAGGAAGTCATGGAGAGTTCTGGCTAGCTGGTATTGGTATAAGGATAGTCCCACTGACTGTTAGACATTATGGTAGTCCCTTTCTTAAGACAGCACAGGAAAGAAGAAAGAATCAAGTACCTGGTGATCATAGTCCAATTGCCCCTTCCCCAACACCACTGCTTATTTACAGGAACATGAGCAGTAGGTGCTTAAACCAGAAACATAAGAACTACCAACAATAGGTGATTTTAACCAAGCTTTAACAATGCTTAACATCTCGCCTGCTGCCGAGGAAATGCCAAGTCCTCCCACCTGTCTCACAACTGGCCTAGGGTCTGTGATGACTCCCTCACCCATCATATGGGTAGACCCCCCCTTTTGTTGTTCCAAGTGGATTCTTCAATTGTTTTGATATTTTTAGGAGGTGCTCACTGGTCAAGACACTTAGTCATTCTGTGGGGACGGAAGATCTTGAAGTGGGCGAGTAGGCAACATGAAAAGGGGATTCTCATCTCCATCAATTTTTGATGCTAGGAGCTGAGACACTACACAGACCCTATAGCACAGCTGAGACACTACACAGACCCTATAGCACAGCTGAGACACTACACAGACCCTATAGCACAGCTGAGACACTACACAGACCCTATAGCACCACCACGGGCACCTGGCACTCACTAGTCCTGGTATGCCTTAACATTTACTCTTATTTCTTGTCTTTTACTTTGCTTCAACATGTAGTTAGGTAGCTTTGTGGCCTTCTTGCTTTTTCTCCTCCATTTCTGTTCCCTCCACCAAAAGTTCGATGTGAGGACCACATCTCCTTCATTCCCTGTTGCAAGCAGTATGAAGACAGGTATAGTAAGCAGCCCTTTTCTCTGCATCACTGTTCTTTCCACTTCTCCTGGCCCATAACTCTCAGGAGCCTCTCAACCATCCTGCATCTCTTACTGTTTCCCTAAGCCCCATACACAAAGCCTTGACTAGTCTACTTGATATCTTTGCCCAAGTGTCTTAAAGTCATCTCAGATTCCAAGATATCAATATAAGTGGTGTTTAATGGAATCCCCATTCATCAAATGTGAGAAATTCTGGGAAAAAAGACATGTTCTGAGATGGGTTTTCTCCCCACAGAATGAGAACCTTACATTAGAAGTTATAACTTGATTTATAACTTTAACATATAGAAGAAAAGCCCCCTCCAACAAAATGCAGAAGTTTAAAACTTTCCCGAGTCTTGGAGTCCATATCCCTAGGTGAAAATGGACCAATGGACCTCACCTCTTAGGGACCACCTATTAAATCATATGGCCCATTTAGGACTAGAAAAAAATTTTCAAATTAAAAATATCAAGTTAGCCAGAGAAGAAAGTTATGTGTTTGGAGCATATATTATCCTTTTACATATAAGTAAAATGTCATATAGATAGCATATAGCAATAGTCATTTATACCTCTGATTAAGAAGCCTGGGCTGAATTAAGGTGGTAAACTTCAGTATAAAAATATCAGAAAGTGTCTGGGTCCAGTGGTCCTATCACAGCCAGGGTTTTTGTTCATGTCCATGGTTCCTGTTACCATTGAAGGCCATGAGGATGCCTGAGGTCTGGGATGCCACCTGGAGCCACGTTTGTGTCTGAGGGCCACACTGCCACTGGGGCCATGCCTATCTGAGTGGCCTACATGGCTACCTGGAGAAATGGTGACATTCAGACCTGGCTGTTGTGGAGGACCATGTCTGCACCCATGGTCCTACTGCAGCTGGGGATTGTTTTGAAGTCTGAGGCCCATGTTGCCACCAAAGGGCACATGGAAGCCCAGGGTATGGGTCACGACCTGTGGCCTTGTTTGTGTCCAGGGACTGTGCTGCCACCAGAGCCATGCTGATCTTGGTACCTATGCCGCCACCCACAGCCATGGTGTCATCTGGCCAAGTTGCTGAGTGCCATATCTGTGTCTGTGGTCACAGTCAGAGTCTGTGTTGATATCTGTGGCCCATGTTATCTTGGGGCCTTAGGAACCATTTATGATGAAATCAGAGGGCCTTGCTGAGCTGGTCCCACCCTTGGACATGCAGCAAGAGAACTGCCCTGACCCTCATGGGAGAGCTGGCTCCACCCCTCACCTGAGGTGGGGCCCCAGTTCCCTGAGCACCCAGGCTCACCTCCAGGGCCTTGGGTTGGTCCACTCTACCATCTACCCCATCTAGGACCTGCCGGAGCCTGTGGAGGAACTGGTCCTGTGGAATGATACAAACAGGATCTCCGTGACTTGGGGTGGCTGAAGGATATCTGAGAGGCGTTTTGGTGAGGGTCCAGTGATGATGGGGTACCAGAAACTAGAGTCCTTGAAGCAGACCAGTGACTTAGTGAGGCTGATTGGAGAAAGGGTCTACTGTGCACCACACTGCAGCTCCCGCTGTCACTAAGGGACAGAAGAGGGGTTTTTGTTTGTTTTGTTTTACTTTTATTTTAGGGGAGAACAGTGCAAGGGTGGGAGACAGATATGATTAGATTACTCCTGATGCCCCAAAGATACCAGAATATGACAAAATTAGGTTTTAAGCAGTTCTGGCCCTGTGTTCAGCACTGCTTCCCCATTCTAATGATATTGGCAATAGGACACACTAGTAACACTGACTTGCCCTTTCTGAGTCCACCCTTTAAAGGTAACAGTAGTTCTACGTTCTGAACAACTTATGCTCCCGAAGATCAAGAGATAAGAAAGCAAGACTCGAAACCGCTGGGGAGGACAGTGATTCCCCACAACTTCACAATTCCCAGAGCGCACGCTTCAGTCACCAGGCAGATGCAAATTGAGGCGAGAATATTCTTCACTGTAAGTAATGAAAGAAGGCGGGATCAGTTTTGCCAATTTTATTGAACCAATAAAATTCCTACTAATAACAATGAAATAAATTCTGCAGGTATAAACGTGATACAGTTTAACAAAACCCATTGTTCTGTACCTATAAATAGATTTTCAAAATGTCATAAAAAGTGCAGTTATGAATTGTTAACAGGTTAATACACAGTTCCTTTATTTCAGATGTGTTTGTCTTGATTCACTAACCGTTCCTTCTTTATCTGTTCAAATAATATTACCCATCCCTCAAAGAACAAAACCACCAACAACAGAATGAGAAGAGAAGCGTTAAAGCACTAGGGTGTCACACACAAGCTGGCCTGTCTGGGTCAGCTCTAGTCAGAACTGTCAAGTCAGCAACATAAGAACAAAAATTAAGCCTACTTATACATAGAAGAAGCTCTCCTGGGTTCTGTCATCGCCAGAACTGTCAATGCATATGGAGGGCATTATCAGTAACCACCATCGTCTGCATCCACAGCAGGGTCTGTTCTGCTGGAACAAGGGTGAAGTGGCTGTTGAGAAAGCTTGCTATTTTCAGAGTTGAAACTATAAAGAGGATGCTGCCACTTGACAGTGAACTTGTAGACCCTAAACTGCAAACTGCATCAATAATCTATTGGAGAGAAGCTTATCCTAACTTAAAACCATATAGAGTAAGAGACTGATGTGTGTATGTGTGTGTGTAGCAGTCTTCAAGATCATGTTCATCCACCTTACATGAGTCCAAAGTCACGTGCTTCATAAGGAAAATTACAGCAACAAAGCACAGGACTATGAAGGTGAAACATCACAGCTTCTGATTACATCGAATATAAAGTACCAAGGGACGAAAGGGTAACTCTGTATTAATACTGATGAATTACGAACTAGACCAGGTGCTTCACAGCATGTGACATCACTCACACCTTAAGGAGAATGTCTATGTGGAAAGTCATGGACTTGGCACCTGACGCGTGCGATCCAGCCAGTCTCCATGTTTACATTCATTCTGCAGCTGGCCTGCACAGTCAGGATTCAGAAGAGTCTTCAACTCCTATTTCATAGTGAAAAGCTACATCCAGTTCTTTCATGAGAGGAACCTTTCTTTCAGGTTTGAAGGAGGTAAGCCAAGTGGCGAGGCCATGTTTCCAGGGTGGCCTGACAGGGTTCTGGTTTTCCTTGCCAAGACTCTGTGTACCTGTTCAATGAGTAAGGAGATGTCAAGTGGCCTGGCACTTGTTTTCCCATCCATCTTGTTTTGGGTTAAAAGAGAAATGTGACAAGATAGCGGAAGAAAACAAATCCTAATTTCTCTCTCTGCAGAGACATCCAAATATAAAAGCAATGTCTGCACTGGCTGTGAATAGGGATCACTTTCCTTGGTGGACAGGGCACTGTTTAACTCTGCTCCTATTTGGGGAAACCCGGGAGATTCAGGAAAGAGATGCTTCTGCTTTGAAAAGGCAAATCTTTGGCCACTCATCATTTTGCTTCATCCTCCCTTTTGTTCTTCTATCAGACTCAGGAGAGCCCAGTTAAAGTTTGTAAAGAACAATTAAGAAATCAGGTTTATTCTGGATATAATGTGTACATTTAACTCAGCAATACCCATGAGCAATATTTTAACACTAAAGACCACAGACTCTAACATTCTTTCTGTAGAAACGATACTTTCATTTTAAGAGGTTACTTGGAGTAAGAAATACACAGCTTTAGCAAAATTTTACATACCAAAATTATATTTATGATATTTCACTTTTTAATGTTTGGGGTCCTGTGAACTATAAAGTGGGGTGCTCGTTCTATGGGCTACTTTGTGGCACAGGCTGGATCACCTCAAGGGTTCCCACATGCATTCAGAAGCAGATGCTCCCTTCCCCTTCCAGTTCTGTACTACATGGCAGTGCAGTCCTAGTTTAGTTAAAGCTAAATGAACACTTCATGACAATATCATCTGAAGTCACCAGGTCACTGCCTAACTAAGTGCCTCCTTTACTCTTGGGTCCTTAAATGCATTAATCAGGCATTGCGTGTGGGGTGTTCACGACTGGGATGGGAACACCTGAAGACCATCAGAGATCTGATCTACACCCCAAACAGGGTAGTTCACCTTTGGGTTAGACATCTACGTGTGAACATGTGTCTCCTGTTAGGAGCCTGGCTGTGGGGAAGCAGCAGCATCACGACCTCTGCGCAGCCTCCTCCTTAATGCCGCTATCTGGATGTACACAAAGAGCAGCGGCAGGAGCAAGCCTCAAGCCAACACACCTCCTTCTTATCTCACCCAGGGAAGAATGGGGTTAGAAGCTTAGTTAATTGAGTGAAATGCTCATGTACTCAGTTTTGTGGGATTTTTTAAAAAATCTACATTACATTGCAAATAGGCTAATGTTATCCAAATTTGTCTGCAAGGGATTTCCTGTCCCATTGAAGACTTACAGGTTACTCTGGACTGTTGGAGAATTTTAACTCTGCATTCAAGCAACCGGGACTGTTACCATTATTTACCCTCTAATACAGACCAAGTTAGGCTAGTAATTCAATCACTTTGAATTCTTGCTAAATGTTAAATTCTGCATGGTAGAAATAGTTCAATTTCTTTATCATGTATAAATATAAAGGTTCCTACTTTGATAGAAGGCAAATGTTTTATGATTTATTTAAAATATGGAGTAGTATTTTTGAACAATAGAGAATGAGCCCATGAGAAGGCTGGGTGCTCTGAATTTATAGGCTCTTTGGGGATGAGGTAGAGGAGAGCAAGGTATCTTGGCAGCTGGGAAGAGGGTATGAACAGCAGTGGGTAGGCAGAACACACTGGATGTATATATCTGCTAAGGTGTCCAAGGCAAAAATATAGATGGATGGTGGAGAGAGTGGAAGGGGGTTGAGGAAAAGCCATATTCTTCACAATGGGAGAAGACAGGCTCAGAAAGGTGGTCTGGTGGCGTCCGACTGTGAAGGGCGCTAAGACCCAGACAGGCTTGGGGATGGCGGATGAGGCACTTGGAGGAAGAGAGAAGCAGGAAAGGGTGGATGGAGGCTGGTGAGAGTCTCTACCTATGCAGCAGGTGCCTGTGCCAAGGACAGCCAGAATCTCAGCTCTGTGTTCCAACTGTTCCTGGAAAACGTTTTCTTCCTCACGGGGCTCAGCCTTGGTGCACACTTCCACTCCAGACCCACTTCACACCAGCCTTTTTCGGTCTTGGTCTTCCCTAAGCTGGTGCTGTTGGTAGTCAAGTTAGCAGTGACATAAGATGCAGATGTGTGGGGTTCACACTGTGGACTGACAGGATACACTTACATTATGGCCTGATTTCGGGAAAGATTGAGTCTGCATCTGAGTCTCCAGAGGCACGGGGACAGTAGGGACAGTGCAGGGTGATGGCCACCTTGAACTGGTTCCAACCGCACCCCCTTCAGACCTTTCTGCTTGCTGGTGAGGTACCACTAAGAAAGCTTATGCACTGCATATGTGGATCATCTTGCATGCTTTTTATTCCATGCAAAATGGTCTGTTTCGCAGAGAATGAGACACAACACAATGTTAAAAACCTCATTTGCCAGTCGCAGCACATACCATCTGTAGGGTCCACTGGATTTGTTCTTTGTCCTTGTCTTACAGTCTAAAGGAGCCTTGCCATCATACAGGCACATACTTGCCACTGGAAGTGCTATTATAAGTAGTAATCTATAACTGTTTGCTGGTAAATTCACTTTGGCGCAACATAAAATTCTATGATTTTGGATTAGCAAAGCTTTCTGAGGTGGAAGAGGAAGTAATTCCCTGGATGATATATCCATTAGATCTTAGAATTATGTAAATTTTTAACAGACACAACACAAACAAAATAGGGCTCTGGTTCAAATTTTATATGACCTTTATATAAATCTTGAGTTTTCTCTTTTAAAAATAGCCCTGTACAGCTGTGCTATATTGGGTTTAAAACTGGTTCAAAAGCCCAAGGCTACACCCTGGATTCCATTTTAGCTACCCCTGATTTACAGAGCACCCTAAGGCGGGGGTGGGGGGGAGACGACAAATAATTCCTTGGACTGAGACAAGGTACTTATTTTAAAAAGTAGTCCATCTCTAAAAGCTGTTTTCCATCAGAGGAGCATGAATCTGCTTGAGGAAGCCACTTCTGAGGCAGCCCCACAGCACTTGAACCATTCTCACAGTCCAGTGGGTTAAACAGCAGGCCCACTTTCATGTGTAAGGGTATGCACATATTTCTATCTTCTTTTTAACTTTTGAGACAAGGTGTCGCAATATAGCCCAGGCTGACCCCCAAACCACCATCCTCTTGCCTCAGGCTTTACTGGGATTACAGGTATGTGCCACCAAGCCTGATTTCCTTGATGTTTCTGACAGTGATCTGAGAAACTGAAAATTAGCAGATGCTGGCAAATGTGAGATTCCAAATTGAACGGCATTATTCCAGCATGCCCATCAGGGTTATCAGGCTGATTTTAACACAAGGAGCAAGGAGTTGAGGACTTCACAAGCAGACGTGTTCTTCACACACACTCGCACGCTTATGTTTGGCACAATGTGGCCCCGGGTGCAGCTCAGCTTGTCACAGGCTCTGTTATTACACCGATTGCGTCAGATAGCTCCTTTGAAAAATATCACACTTCAGTATAAAAAGCTACACTATAAATCACTACATTGTAAATTCAATACTCTGAAAAAAATGCAACCCTGGAAAACCGCATCGGAATTTCAAGTTTGCACTAGATAAAGCGATTGACAGCCAACTCTTATAGCAGCATCTGCACCGGGAATGTGGGGTGCATGCTGTAGCGTGGAGGTGGGGCCACCTTCACAAACCAACTTTTTGAGGCTGGTTCACTGAGGCTCATAAATGCATTGCTGTGTTTTTATTCACGGTTCCAAGTCAACTTATTTTCCTGATTATTGATTGGTCTGTTGAACTAAAAGCAAGTTTTGCTAGAAGATAAATCTATTAAAGGCACTAATATTTCCATAGTCCAATCTCTACTTACATTTCTGGGGCAACACAAAACCAAAAGCAAAAGGTAAGTGGCCACTTTACTTAACCCTTTTTTTCCCTTTTGGTCTAAAGCTTATTCAGGGTTCTGTGAGAATTCATCCTCTTAGTCAATACATGAAAACTATTTTCATCCTGTCATTCAGTTCATCTGAACAAAAGAATGAGGCTATGAAACGAAACTGTTTTCAAACATGTGAAAAAATGCAATAATAAACTATATCCTAAATGTGAAAGCCGGAAAGTTGGGAAAAGCTCATGGGCATTTATGCCACTACCTGTGTCCTGCCATTCTTCTAGATACTTTTCTTGTAGTTCATACACATCTAAAGAAGGAATGAACATAGTCCACATAACAAACAGAATACAGAACCCTGGCACAAGCTCTCTGAATAATCTCTAAAGAAACCACCCTGTCTTCAAATCTTAGTGGCTGTTTCCTCACATGGAGGATTTAAGCAAGCTCCTGGAGTCTAAAAATGAAGAACTACCCAAGCTACAGGCCTACAGCCATCACTGCTCTCCTCCCCGGACAGAGCGCTAAGTAAAAGGAGCTAACATCCCAGAAAAGGATAGCAGGCAGAAGGATAGCCTAACAGAGCGTCGGCCCACAGCTCTGTCATAGGAGGAAAACACACCCACACAACAGGGAAAGCCTTAGTGAGCGCTCTGTGGGAGCTTCATGGATGATTCACTAGAGACAGCTATGTTTTAGGTTAGCATGTATGTGTAAAATGCAAGTCACCTTTCACCAAGCGAAGATTCTTAACCCGTGCAGTTGTGTCCTCTGGGTGCTATAGCAGCTCTCTAGGCACTTCACTGGTCAGTAACATAATACAAATTAAAGCTATAAACACACAAGTTTGTGCTCTCTGAAGATAGTCTAATCAAACAACACAAAGTGATGCAAAAATGTGACTTTTGGGCTGCCTTTTTCTCCCCTATGACAATGTGTGTGTGTGTGTGTGTGTGTGTGTGTGTGTGTGTGTATGTGTGTGTGTGTTTAGTTAGTTGTCCAAACAGATTTTTCTGGGGTAATAAATGCTTTGGCTTAGTGAAATCACGGTTCAACCTCAGCAAGGTAAAACTGGAAAACACCTAGCACAATAAAGACATCTGAAGGTCATTTCTTTATGGCTCTGTTTAAAAGGACACTTCTGTAGTGACATGATAGGGGAAGCTGAGTTGATTTTTAAAAACATTGCACTGTTTTGTTGTTGCTCAATCACATTAATGCACAGAAACACATTTTTTCCTTTGAATAACAAATTACTTAATGTATTATAAGACGAAAATCATGTAAAATAATTTCCAAAGCTGTAACAGGGAAAAATAGGGGTGTATTAACTAACCTTCCTCAACTCTCAGCAAAGGAGCATGTGCAGAGAAACATTTGGTCAGTGTTGTGTGCTGTGCACTTGTGTGCGAGCCGTAAGCAGCACTGTAGGCAGCAGCTACGAGAGGTGACGGGGGACCATGGTGCAGGACTCAAGGAACTGTGCCTAACCACTGCCACAGACAGCCATGTGGGAAAATGAGGCCTCTGCTTTAGAAGACAAAGAAAGTAGCTGAATTTGGCATTTCAGTAGCATGCTATAGAATTCATCATAATTAATTTCACATTAAATTATGGACAATGTCTGTAGCACATTTCACGTTATTGTCATTAGCAGTGTAAGAAAAAAAAATCAGATAAACCAAAACAGAACAGTGCCTGAGCATCTCCTGGGTCACAAGTTATGTTCCAGGAGCAGCTTGGTTCAATGGCACAAGCCTTCCCAGACTCAGGACACCCGTGGGCAGTTTCCGGTAGAGGACACCATTCTTTGCCGGATGTTGATAGCGGAGAAAGAACTGCTTGAGCAGACTGCAAGCACTTTTCCTTATGCTCTTTAAGTAAAGACAAGTGATACACATGAACTCCAGAGCACTGAGTGAAGCCTTAACAAACCAGGTCATGATTTATGTCAGATCCCCAAATCCAGCTCTAAGCAATGAGAAATAGTGCTCATCAGGGTTACTTTTGCAACTGTTAGCAATGTTAAGCATAGAGAAATAGAAAACACACCATTGCACATTACAGCCAGAAAAAAATAAAAAAACCAAACAAAACAAACAACTCCCCCCCCCGAAATCAAACCCTAACAACAATAACAAAACAAAACCAGAAACAATAAACCTCGACAGCTAAACTTTGACACTAGGGAACTGAGTAACTGCTGAGGCTGCGTCACAAACAAGTTCTGATGTGAGTCCTGTGTGAGAGGCCCTGACACATGCTGACGCCTTCCTGGTGGCGCTTCAGGTCAGGTGCCGAGTTATGGCACGCAGAGCATAAAGCAGCTCAGCTTGCATCCGGGCTTCCATCAGCAGTAGATTCACATGGACCTGGAAACCAAATGGCACTGGTTCAGTGACTACACAACATAGGGGAAGAATCCAGAGAGGTTTTCAGGTACCACATTTGCATAGGTTATATGTATTCAGATACCATACACAGGCCTGGGTATGCACATATATATGATGAACACTCAAACTTGCTTTTGTGGATAGTAAATGTAAATTTAAAATAAAATTAAAAACACATTCCTAGCATTTAAAATTTTAAATTAAGAATTAAAGTTAAAAATACACTCCCAGGTTTAACTTTAAGCCCTAGAGTGAAGCTGAAGCTCAGCTCAGTTTGTGTGACTATCTGATCTCACCAGATGCCCACCGCTTGCAAACACTCTGGTAAAATCTCAGGGCTTCTCTCTGGGGAAAACCTCTCAGCTGAAAGGTTGATGTAAAACCTCTACACTTTCTAAACTGACTACAAGGAAATACTCTAACACTGAGTTACTCCACATCTTCCTATCATCTGAGCATGGCTGCTCTAGAGCTGAGCTACTCCACATCTTCCTATCATTTAAACATGATGTTGGGCATACTCTCCTGATGACAATATACAATTTCTTCAAAGGGAAGAAATCTATTGCAAATATAAAAACAGCATAAGGATGCATCAAGGCTGAAAATGATGTGGGTAATATGACTAACCTTAAGACTTCAAAAATGATTAAAAGTGGAGCCATAACACACTTTGCCAAGGCCATACAGATAGATCACTGGGATCGTTAGGACCCCAGAATGAGTTTTTCACATTCAGCTTGAACACAGTAGTATAAAGGAGACAGATTCAATGCTTTAAAGGCCTAGGACCTAAAGTCAGATCTGATGCTATACTCTTGGTAAAGATTCTTAATTCTTACTAGGTTCTAATCTAAATAATAATTCGTATTACTCCATCCACAGATATTCTTATGTAAAAATATATTTCACTCACATGTCCTTCACTATAATGGCAAAATACTAAATTACAATGAGAATCTTTTGTTCGAACAGTAACCTGGTGGCTACTAAGAGTTTCTAAATGGCAGTGCCTTCAAGGCTGGATACAATTCTACCCAGTACTGCTTCTTAGTGGGTTTTTTAATAGAATGGTAGATTTATTGGTATTTAGATCAAATCTTTCAAAGGCTGATGCAAAAATGTTGGCTACTTTTTTATGTCATCTTGACAGAAGTTAGGTTCATCTGGGGAGAAGGCATCTTGGGAAATGCCTCCATAGGATGGCCTGTGGGTGAGTCTGTAGGGCGCCTCGGTTGATAACAGATGTGGGATGGTCCAGCTCACTGTGGGTGGTGCTACCCTTGGGCAGGTCCTGCCCTGACCTGTGTGACCTCAGAGCTGTAAAGCTAAAATAAACCTTCTTCCCAAAGATGCTTTCCATCATGTGTTATCACAGCAATAGAATGCTGACTAAGATGTACACCTTCTTAGATAAGAGCACACATCTAAAATTTAGTCAACAGTCAACATATTTTAGATTAATAAAACACGAAAAAAAATAACTAGCTCAATTCACCACCCTCCTTGTTTTGTGATTGAAACTGTCATGCTGAACATATGTCCTTGAGATCTGCTTGGTGATGACACTGACCTTCTCTGAGTGTGTGAACTGCCGCCAGTAGCTGTCATACATGCGCTTTGTGGTTCTCTCAGGGTAGCAGGTCACCGTCTTGATGTAAACTTTCAGGCTCCGTTCAAGTAACTGGTTAACTTCCCCATAATCATAGTCATCATACCTGTGAGTGACAGTACTGTGATGTGAAACCCAAGCCTCACTGCTTAGGCCTTGCTATTCAATGATGTCATAAGCAAAGTCCATTAAGTGAGTCATAGGGAGTATTTACTGAATGTCTGGTGTGTCACAGTCCTTCTCCTTACTGAGATTCTGTAGTGAACAAGAGGACAAAAATCCACCCCTAGTGTCACAGAGCTTAAACTCTATTAAGATGTAAAGAGAAAACGCTACAAAGCAAGCATACACTTTGGAGGTGGTGATAACTACATAGAGAAAAAATGGGCCGGATTGTGGTGGTGCACATGATTAATTCCAGCACTCCACAGGAAAAGCCAGGCAGATCTCTGAGTTCATGGTCAGCCTGGCCTACAGAGTGAGTTCAAGGACATCTAGGGCTACAAAGAGAAACCCTGTCTTGAAAAACCAAAGAGGAAAAAAAAAAAGGAAAGAAAAATGGATATAAAGTATTGGAGTATTGGGCTGTAATTTTCAGCAGGGCAAGAAGGTGAGAAAATACTAGAAGGTATTGAATGAGCAAGAGTAAGGCCAGCCAGTAAAGGCTAGTCAGGTGTTCTCAGTCAGAGGGTGAATGCCTGAGTCCAACACATTGTTACGAGTCAGGCAACACTTCAGACCGACAGAGCAGAAAAGTCTTAAAACCAATCTAAATAGTCCTAAATCCAAAGTTATGTGAGCAAGAGATCATGTTTAGGGTTGGGCTTTTTTTAACTTTCTCTTTTGCCAGGATGGAGATCAAAGCCAGGCCTTGTACAGGCAGAGCAAGCCTTCAGCTTTAATCCAGATGCCTTTCAGGTTAGGAATGCTGACCCGATAGTGTTCTTTATTAGTTGATTTGTTGGGAATTTTGCAGTGTTTTGGTTAAAACTATAGAAAAGACTGCTTACAAACTGAAACTGAATCCCAGTTTCAATCTGTAATGCTTTTTTTTTGGATGTGCTCGCTCATGACTGCCTAACTTCTCTTTGCAAATCTATGTCATAGGGAGTGTACAGAGCCCAGCTCAAGCAGCTTTCCCGACTAGACCTCTCCATCTCCTTCCCTACAGGTCTTACCATCCTCTCCAGCTACTTCTTCAGTTGAAAGGCTGTTATTAACCTGTGACCCAACCACCTCACCTTGGTGCTTTTGGGAGTACAGAGTGCCCTAATTATAATTCCTTCATAAGGCAAGCCACACTAACCATACAGACCTGAATTTGTTATTGCTATCTGAATAGACACTTTTTTCTCCTCACACTGACCTATCAGGAAGGATTCTCAGACTTGCATCTCATTCTGTTTACTCCCCTGCCTTAGTAAATAAGTCTTACTGCTCTGCTTGTGTCATTATCAAGATTCACAACACACTTTTTATTTATTTGTAATTTACTTACGTGTTCATGTACATGTGAAGTACATGTGTGGAAGCCAAAGGCCAAGCCTTAGTACTAGTCTTCAGATGCTGTTCACCTTAGTTTTTGAGACAGAATCTCTTATTAGGACCTGCAGCTTGCCAATTAGGCAAGGCTGGCTAACCAGTGAGGCCTAGGGACCTGTCCCCACCTTCTGAGGGCAGGGATTCAAGTGGGCATTTAAGTAAGTGCTGGGGATTGAATCCAGGTCTTAATGCTCATATTTATGGCAAATTTTACCAACAAAGTCATCTCCCTAAGTTCCAAACACTTTAAATGAAGAAAATAATCTCTACGATGAAATTAATTTTTAAATCAGGTAGCATTCCCCCCACCCCCCGGCAGACAGATGTACTCCCAAACAGGCTAAAAATAAAACAAATGCTTGAATTTCCACTCAGAAATGTGTAAGATTGTCTGCACAGTGAACATACCTGATTCCAAACATACAGTGAACATAGTTGAACAAAGCTCTGCGTAGCGTGGTTGTGTCAACATCCTCATGGGTGGCCATTGTGTTGTAGGTGAGATTGTAGACCATTCGAAACTTCTCATCCAGGAGATGTCCGATGTCAGAGTAAAGCCTGTTCACCAGTGAGAAGCCGTGATTTTCCCAGGTGTAGTCCTGGGTGCAGAGAAAAGTGTCCACTTACAAAAGGGGCATTCTCTGTTAAGCCATGTAGTTTTTTTAGTTTTTAAAATAAAATAAAACTATTGAAGAAAGTTAGTATGGGGTATTTCTAACTCAGGTCTAGGATGCAGCTTTACCAAGCATGCTTCTGGTCAGGCTGTGGAGCGCAGAGACAGGGTGTTGTCTCACAGGGTCTAGGGCTTGGCATGTTTGTGGTGAACTCTGGCCGCCTCCTCTGGCAGGTGCTCTGCACACTACACTTTATCTGAAAGGACGCAGGAGTTCTTGGCTACTGCTACGTCATCAAATTTACTCAGGCATGAATTTAACTCCTGTCCCCACAGAGTCCCATTGTACTGTGGGAGGACTGGTGTAGTCAAATTTCAAAATGCCTTACTATAAATGTCATCGATTGTTTGATTTCTTCCCTGCCCCTCCAAGAGTGGCACACATACATGTAACTATCCTGCATAATGCAGGCAACTAAACTAAGCAAACTGTTTACTAGTGACTTCCTAAGGCGAATATGTTGAAATAATTACCATCAGATAGACTGGGTTGAAGATCCTATCAAAATGCCTATTGGCTACTTTAAAAGACACTTTATTTACATTTCAACAGTTAGCCCTTGGAAGGGCAGAACGCTCTAGTTTCTCTGCGTACCTGGGCTCGGAATGTTGGCAAATGCTCTTCTCCTCGCCTGGCGAAGTCCTCATACCCAAAACCTGGGTCTTCAATGTATCGCGAAACATCAGCTGTTATGATTACGTCATCTTCGAAATCTAAGGGACAATAAAGGCATTCAGGATGCTTACACAGCTAAGATAATGAGCCTGAACCTAGTTCCCTCCATTGTTTAGGTTTTCAGAAGGGACAGTGTTGACTACTGGCATATAGTCACATAAGACTCTGGTTAGTGAAGGTCAAAGTACAATTTCCTTACCAAATACTGGGTAATAAGATTTAATTATACTACGCAGGAAAAAAAAAACTAATTGAAATATTTAAACAATAGCAAAAGATCACTATGTCATATTTACTAATTTAGAAATAAAAGATAAGGCTTGTGAATCTAAGATTTAAAGCTTGTTTGATCTCTTCAAGGAGATAACATGGGACATGGGGAAAGAGAAGAGACAAGAGAAACAATGACTGAGTTTGAAGACAGATATTTTAAAATTATATCTGATTACATTTAACAGCAAAAATCCCTTCACTCTAGTTCACTGTTAGCTTCCAGGAGGCAAGCCAGTCAAGACGTGAGGCATGGAGTCCCAAGGGAAGGGGCCTCTGGGTGTATGGCTAGCCTCTCTGTGCAGGTGGTGAACACCCTCCCGCAAGCCTGAGCACGCATGTGGGAGCGGAACACTGCCATGCTGTCAAGAGAGCTGCTGAAGCTGTGGTCAGGGCCATGTCCCAGAGCGCAGGGACGCCAGGGAGGCAACATTCCTCTCTACAATAGGTTCAGCATGCTCGCTGATGAAAACCCACTACTGAGAAACTGTAAATGCTTAGTGCATATTATTTTAAGCTGAAAACAATTTTTCCAACTCACTGTGTTTTAGATTAGTGTCTTTGTAATTACTCGACCTTCTCCATGATTTCAACTATTTAACAGTGAATAAACGAACTTTTTTTCTTTATTCCATAAATGAACACATCGTTCTCAAAATAAAAAAGTAGTTCCTATGCAAGGAATAAGTTCTTTGTAAGTAATTTATGTTAAATTAGGTTGGTCTTTAATAAAAAACTAATTCTCATCTGGGTAAAATTTTCAGGAGTTTGAGAAACAATCATACAAATTCTACATGAAAATTCTAATAAGAAAGTCTCCTTTTTATCTTTAAGTTGGAGCCACTGACTCATTTCAGGATGCATAAGAACAGCAGAGAAGATCAGATTCCCAGACTACATAATGTTGAACACATGGCACTGAATTCTCACCCTTCATTACTCAGGCCAAGAGGAAACTGACACCTGCTGAGCACTTCCTGCATGGCAGGTGTGATGCCATAACCCCAACAGCCATATTTTTCCTTAATTCGTTATATTAAAAAGAAAAATCCACTTAAGAAATAAGTAACTATTAGTTCTGATCTGAAGCTTTTCTTTCTTATCTTTTCTTCTTTCTCTAGTGCTAGGCCTTGTGCATACAAGGGTGGGGGTGGGGGCAAATACTGCACCCAGGAGCTCTATCCCCAGTGCCATCTAAAGCTTTTAAGCAGTTTTCCTCTATGAGGAAAGCCCTGTATGAGGGCTTATGTGTAATACGAACTCATAACCTCTGATTTGCTTACAGTCCAGGCTCCATCCAAAGAACGTTAGTACAGCAGTGGTTTTCAAAGTACCAGCTCTTGACTCAAAGAAGTCATGCTTCTCTTTCATCCACCCATCACACCATAACCAAATGACAAAATCTAACCAAGAATATATGTGGCACTGTCAGCTTCCCTAGCCCCTGGGCCACTGGATTCATTTGCAAACGCTAACACTGGACTTGTCTGTCACAGGACTCCCTTTGTCTTTGATACTAGGCATTGTTTTGCTCATTTTAAACATTATAATTTTAAATTACAATTTAAACATTCTAATTTTAAATTACAATTTTAAACATTCTAATTTCAAAATAGTTAACTAACCATATCAAAGTGGGCCCCAGGAAAAACCTTATAACTTAGAATTAGCAGCAGACAAGAGCTATTTTCTAAGCAATCTGTCCATATAATGTGTGAAGGTACCTTGACTGTTTAGTTTACTACACTTGGGTCTTAAGTGTTCTTCCAATGTCCACATGGGAAAGGCTGGACCTGTAGGAGGCAGAGCCTCCTGTGAGGTGTTTAGGAGGTTAGGGTTCTCTCAAAAGTGACTGTAGGATCTTAGTGTCTTCCTGGATTTGTGTTACCACAGATCCAAAGCAATGGGGCCAGGCAGTCACAGGCTGATGTCTAATGGGCCAGGCAGTCACAGGCTGATGTCTAATCCAGCAGCTCTGCACTAGCTGGACCGACCATCTTAGTATTTGTAAGCGTCACAAAGAACTGACTGACACTATTCTTTCTAGATTTACCTTGAAGGATTAAAAATATACTCTGGTGATCAACAGCCTGAAATTATTTTGGATTTTACCTAAATAAATATTTAAGTGTGTTCTAAAAGGAAACAGCATTTTACACACACACACACACACATAATTCTCGAGTTTTTTGTTTGTTTTTGTTTGCTTTTTTGAGACAGGGTCTCTCTATTACGTCTGTCTGTATACAGCTTTCAGTCAATAGATAGGTAGTTAGCAGTGTGAGACAGAAGACATTCCACTGTAGTAATGCAGTGATTCTCTCATAAAGGTAATATGAATACAATAAACACGCATCTTCTTCAGAATTAAAGACTCTTATAGTCCTTCCTTACATGGAATCTGAAAATTTTGTCATATTAATACTTTTTTAAACGGGAAAAAATTAATTTCTACTTTCATTCTAAAATTGATAAATATTTATTTGTAAATATGTATGTATGTATCTATCTATATCTATCTGAAACTCAATTATCCACTGTACAGGATCATTTTGGCAAATTTGGTACTGATATGGTTAATGATAAAAGTATTTAATATAATGGAATGACTGATATGGCCTTATTTATTTAATCAGAATGTAGGAGCTGGAGAGATGGATAAGCTGTTAAGAGTACTTGTTTCCTCTCTGAGGACCTGGGTTCAATTCCCGACACCCATATGGCAGCTCACAACCACCTGCAACTCCAGTTCCAGGTGATCCAATGTCCTCTTCTGACCTCCTTTGGTACCAGACACACATACACACATTGCATACACACAGACAAAACACTAATATACATAAAATAAATCTAAAACATTTTACATAAGAATATAATTTTTGAAATAGATTCAAGATTTTTTAGTTAAAAATTCTAATAGGTTCAAGATTTTTTTTAGTTAAAAATTATTTTCAAGTAGTCTGTGTAAGGGTTCAAGAAGTCTACTTGGAGCCAGGTGTGGTGGCATACACCTTTAACCCCAGCACTCCAAATGCAGGTTTCTGAGTTCAAGGTCAGCCTGGTCTATAGAGTGAATTCAGGGCCACACAGAGAAAGCCTGTCTTGAAAAGAAAAAAAGGAGAAGAAGTCTACTTGCAACTTAAAAGATATTTCTATTATTTCAAAACAACATAAAGAGGTAAAGTATTTATATCTTACAAGCTCCGGTGATCTTAAAGAAACAGAAATATTAGAGTACATAGATATTAACTCTAATAGCCCTGTCTGTCTTTTCAAACAGTGCTCTACCAGCAAGGCTCCCCACTGCAGCATTAACACATCATCAACGTTCCCCTGCTGCAGTATTAACACA